>PVIH01012150.1:0-21249 GCA_004025045.1 Sigmodon hispidus
CTCTGAGTTTTCCATTCCAGCCTGCTTCTGAGATGAAGGTCAACAAACAGCTCCAAGGTATTTTGGCTCAATCCTCCTCACTTCCACAACTGCTGCACCAAGAGCCATTTTCAAAGTCAATACATGTAAAACATATACCCCCCAAGACCAAAAGAAACAAAGCCAATGCAGGTAAAACAGACCATTTCCTACCCCCTCTCAAGAACCTTTTTCCATCTCCAGAACTAGCAGAGTACACCACTCACTGTATTATCACTTCCCAAAGTTATCTCTCTAACTCATGATTTTTTCCAATCTCCAGAAAGCATGGCCCTATGACTCATCCTCGATCTACAAGCAAGATAAACTACATCTCCGAATCCAGCAGACATCACCCCTGTGTCATCAGGAAGCAGTCAGACAGAGACCGCAAACCCTGCTCCCATAAACCTAGTTTTCTTTTTATAATAAACAAAACAGTGATGTGTAAGGATTCCTGGCATTCCAGTTAGCTGAGCCCCTCGGCCCAGGTGGGATGCACCTTGTACTGAGGCACACCCCTGTGCGTGGCTATGTAAACCCTGTGGCACTGCATAAGGAAGCACCTCCCTGGACCCAGGACACATACCCGTGCATGCCCCTTCCCTTAAAAGCGACTGCCAGCATGTGCTCTGGTCCTTTTCTTCTCTGTCCCCTGACTTCTTTCTCGCTCCTCTGTTTCTTTTCCCGCCTGGGACTCTTCTCTTAAATAAACTCTAGTGTGTGGTCTTGTTAGTGTGTAATTGCTCTCATGCGCAGAACTAACAACAACCATCTGTAACTCTAGTTCCAGGGTATCCTATACTCCCTTCTGTCCTCTGAGAGTATTGCATGCATGTGGTACACAGACATACAGAGAGGAAAACACCTGTGCATATCATATACAAATTAATTTTTTAAAAAATTATCTCAGTTATTTTTGGCATGTATATGAATAGTGAATGCTGTAAAAATGAACTTTTTGCTATAGACTGTACCCAGAAATTTTACAAGACTTTGTTATACTTCAGTCCCTTTAGATTATGAATAAATTGAATACAGTGATAAGTAGCAGAGCACCAAAATGTGTAGTCAGGCTTCCAGATTAACAAGCCACTTGGACAGACCTTGGATTATCCCTTCCCCCTAAAAGAAGTGTTTTGATTTTTTTATTGTAAGTTTTTGTTTTATTAAAAATGTTTGTTTCTATTTCTGAGTCAACTTGCCTATGTTTCTGATGTCGGCCTGATGGGTCTGGATATGTTATGTAGCCCAGGCTAGAACTCCTGATCCTCCTGCTAGTATCATAAGTGAGCTGATTTTTCTTTTTTAAAATTATTTGTTTAGATTATAATATAATTGCATCATTTCTCCATTCCCTTTTCTCTCTGCAAACCCCCCCATATGACTCCCTTGCTGTCTTTCAAATTTCTGGGTTATTTTTTCTTTAACTGATGCAACACACACACACATACACACACATATATATATGTATATATACATATATATATTTGTACATTTCTAAATATATAAGTAAAACTTTCCCCATATGAGGAATATTATTCATATTCATATTTTCAGATTTGGCCATTTGGTACTAAACCAATTGGTGTGCTCTGCCCTGGGAAAGATTACTTTGTCCAATCTCAACATTTCCTCCCCCACCTATATTAACATATTTATTGATGCCATCCTTGTTCAGTTCATGTTTAGACAGACACGCTGGTGTGACTTTATGTTTGTAGCTTCTGGCATGCCTAGAAAACACAATCTGACAGCAAAACCTCATTACTCTGGTTCATTCTGCTCCATTTTCTATAAAGATCCCTGAGCTTTAGGTACAGGAGTTGTGTTGCAGATATATCAGCTAGGATTGGGCTTTCTAACTCTGCATTTTGATTGGCTGTGGTTTCCTGTAATGTTTTCTATCCTTTGCAAAGTGAAGTTTCCTTGATAAAGGCTGAGCACAGGATTATGCTGGCTTAGTAAAGTGGCAATTATAAGTACTCCTCCAAGATCCATGACTTCACTAGCCATAGTTTCCAGGACCAGGCATGATTTCCCTCCTGTTTGGTGGGCCTTAAGTTCAATTACAGAGCTGTCAGTTAGTGCTATAGTGTGCGCATCACTATTAGATCCTTAGGGTTATTGTGCCATGTTTGTTATTTTTGTAGTTCCTAGACAACATAGCTGGGTAGGACTGTTGGTTGCTTCTTTCTCCATGAAAGTTAGTTATAATAGAAGCAAGATATAGTTCATGTAGTCTAGGTCATGTGTTCAGAGTACATGGTGTCTTCAGAAACAGGTAATTACCTTCAACCTCTGGGTGGCAACCAAGGACAACAGCAACAGTCTATAATACTTTAGGATTCTATTAGGCAACACGAACAAGTCAATATCTGGTGTTAAGTATTTTTTTAGGTGTTCTATGGGTCTTGAGGGGAACATTGTCTTCCCAAATGGGAAAATTTTATTTAAACTACATATATACATATACTGATACTTAGGTATATCATAGGTACTTTTAGGTATGTAGATAGTTAATAGTTTGTCTTTTATGAGTTTTTCAGACATACTTACTATTATTTTACCCTTCTCCTTCCTTCTTAATTTATTTGAATAACTTTATTTTGGTTTATCCTTTAATCAGTTAACTTTTCCATTCATTTCTTTGAATAGGCAAATTAGTACCATTTCCTAACCTTGGACATTGTAGGTATTCTTACAGGTTTGTCAAATTTATAAGATTTTGAAAGTACAGGTAGAAATATGGAGGAGAAATGAAAAAAATGGTGCTAAATGGATGTGGAGAGTTCAGATGCTGTCTAAAAGAGTGGTTAGATAGCTCTCCAAATATCACTACGGTAACAAGGGAGGGCATGCAGGTGGCTGCCTGGCAACCAGAGCATTGCAACTTTCAGTCAATTCTGCCTTTTCCCGAGATCGTTCCCTTTCATCACTGCCTTTGATGTTGTTATTAACTAAATTGCATCCATATATGAGGATAATTTGTAATGCTCATAATATTCATTTCACTGGAATCGAGGATGTTCCTGCCAGGTCCTATCCTATCAGATATAGAACATGATTTGATTTATTTATAGAAAGTTCACCAACAAAAAGCTATTAGCACAATGATTTTGGTAGTACTTCACTTCTTTTGCCCCCTAGTGCCTCAGAAAAATACTTATATTTATTCTCATATCCTTGTTTATATGAGGCATATATTAGACATACATAATTTATGGAAGTTGTCCCTTCTTCCACTATATACATTCAAATTTAACTTTTACTTTCCATAAAAAATTATGCATGTGTGCACACATGCACACACACACACACACACACACACCACCACCACCACCACCACCACCACCACACCACATGTTTATGGAGGTCCATTCTCACCTTCTGCCATGTAGTTCCAGGAATCAAACTCAAGTTATCAGGGTTGACAGAAACCAACTATATCCAATGAGCTTTTCTTTGACTCTCAGTATTATAGATCTATATGAGATACAAATTTAAGAATAGAGATTTGGATGCTATAACAATAGATAAGTTAGCAAAGTGATTGGTCTTGCAATCACAGAGACCTGATTTACAACTCTAGAACCTATGTTAAATGATTTTAATAGCAGGAGACAGGGACAGGCAGATCCTTCTGACCAGCCAGCCTACCTTAGTGAGTAAACCCAGATCCCAGTGAGAGACACTGTACCACAAAAAATACCAAAGTGAGAGCCTGCAAGATGACTTATTTGGTAAAGACTTGTGCTGTCAAAGGTGACAACCTGAGGTTAATCCCAAGGATTCACACATAGTGAAAGGAAATAATCAACTCCTGCAAGTTGCCCCCACACACACTCATGCTGTAAGATGTATACACACACACACACACACACACACACACACACACACACACGAGAGAGACAGACAGAGAGAGAGAGATATTCCCCAAACAGTCAAGATTCTAGGGAACAAGTTACAGTTGCTGTTTATTTAATTTTTTTCATTTTACATACCAACCACAATTCCCCTCTCTTTCCACCTTCTCCTCCCCCCACCTTCCCCGTACCCCTCCTGGAAACAACCTGGGTGCCCCTCAACCAAGAAATGGATAAAGAAAATGTGATACATTTATACAATGGAGTATTACTCAGCTAATTAAAAACAAGGACACTTGGAAATGTGTAGGCAAATGGATGGAACTAGAAAAGATCATCCTGAGCAAAGGAACCCAGTCTCAGAAAGACAAACACAGTATGTACTCACTTATAGTGGATATTAGTGGTAAAGTAAGGGAGAACCAGGCAACAATCTACAGATCCAGAGAAGCTAGGTATCAAGGAGGGCCAGGGGGTGGTCATGGATCTCCTTGGAAAGGGAAAATAAAAGAGACCTCCTGGGTTGATTGAGGGTGTGTATGGGAACTTGAGGGATTGGGTTGGGGGTGGGACAGTGCTGAAAGAGATGACTAAAAGGGGGCACTTTATGGGGACAAGTATTAACCTGATACAAGGGAAACACCCACAAAGGTGATCTCAGCTAAGACTCATAGCAATAGCGGATATGTAGCCTGAACTGACCATCTCCTGTGATCAGATTGGTGACTACCCCATTTGTCCCCAGAGGGCGTTTATCTAGTAACTGATGGAAACAGTTACAGAGACCCACAGCCAATCATTAGGCTGAGCCTGGGGAATCCTGCTGAAGAAAGGGAGGAAGGATTGTAGGAGTCAGAGGGGTCAAGGACAACACAGGAAACCCACAGAATCAACTAACCTGGCCTATAGGAACTCACAGAGTCTAAACCAATAACCAGGGAGCCTGCATGGGACCAATTTGTACATATGTGATAGCTGTGTAGTTTGTACCATTTGTAGGACTCTTAACAGTGGTAACAATGGCTGTCCCTGAGAATTTGTCTGGCTTTTGGGAACTTATACTGAATTACCTTGTCCAACCTTTATACAAGGGAAGCTGTTTATTCTTACTGCATCTTGATATGCCATGCTTTTTATTGATACCCTTGGGAGGCCTGCCCCTTTCTGACAGAAACGGAGGAGGAGTGGTTTGAGGCAAGGCAGAGGGGATGTGGGATAAGGGAATTGGGGGGAGAAGATGAAGGGGAAACTTCAGACTGAATGTAAAAAATTAAATTTTTTAAAAAAATAAAAAGCATATAGTACATTACACAGTGGAGTATTACTCAGCTGTTAAAAATAATGGCATCTATTTGCAAACAAATGCATAGAATATCATCCTGAATAAGGAAACTGAGACCCAGAAAGAAAAACGTGGTATATACTCACTTATAGTGGATATTAGCAGTAAAGTAAACAATAATCATGCTATAATCCACAGACTCACAGAGGCTAACTAACAAGGAGGGCTTTGGAGGATGTATGGATCTCCCCTGGAAGGGGAAATACAATACATTTTGGAGGTGAACTGTGTATCATTATCCTAGAGTTAGGATTAAAGATGTGTGCTACCACTGTCTGCCTGTTAGGTCTTGAACTCACAGAGATCCAGAAGGATCTCTGTCTCCAGAGTAATGGGACTAAAGACATGGGTTACCACTCCCTGATCTTTATAGCTTGACTGTGGGTCATTCTGTTCTTTGATATTCCAGACTGATTTTATTAAATAGTCAATATATCACTACTTACTTACTTCTAAGTCATCATTACTTACATAATACCAAAGCTTAGAATTTAAGGCATTTATTGGGCAATAAGTGACCAAAGTGAGGCTTAGATTTAATGTTTGTGATTCCACTCTGTACCTATAAACTATATTATTCCAATAGTGGCTGATATTTCCTACAAAAGTTCAACAGTGTTTGGTTCTCCTCCATTTTATGGACACCAAGAAGTTGTAATTCCTACCTTCTGTGATTACATGGGATCATCTAAGTGGTTCTGGCCAAAGTTTAGTGAAGAGACTAAATATGCTTTGTATTTAAGTTTTTAAAACGTTTTCATTTTATTGGGAGCCTTACTGTATAACCTAAGAGCCTGGAGTGGAGCTTACCATTGCTGTATTAGGTTCCTAGCCCAGACTCTTTGCCCTGCTTAGCCTCAAATAATCATACACAGGCATATATTATTTTTATGCTGATTGACCTAGGGCCCAGTCATATAACCTAGATCCTTCATCTGAACTCAACCCATGATTCTTGTTCAGCCATGCAGCTTGGTACCATTTCAGCTTTTTACCACTGTGCCTGCTGCCATCTCCTCATTGTATCTGGTGACTTTGTGGCATCTGTCTCTATTCTTCCTGTACTCAGAGTTTTCTTAGCCTGGTAGCCCTGCCTACACTTACTGTCTGCCTTTTGGCCAATCAGCTTTTTATTAAACCAATAACTTTTTATTAAACCAATTAAATGTTTTCCTTTATATGAATTGCCTTGGACATGATGTTTCTTCATAGCAATAGAAACCCTAAGACTGAAGAACTAGAGAAACACTTCCATTTTTGAGCGAAAGTTTCCAGTTTCGAGATAAGCCTGAGGTCTGAAGAGGAACAAAGTTTAAATTGTAGAGGTAGCTTAGGGGCTGATAACAGTTAATTATCCATGGAATGTCTCAGGCCTGGAGATAGCCTGGAAAGACCCAACCCAGGAGGTAGAAAGAGAAGGACTTGGCAAACAGCCAGCCAAGATAACAGAGGAAATCCAAAAATCCTCCCCAAAAGATGAGTGAATCAGAGTTGTATCTGTGCTAAGTCCTCAACTGATGTATAATCTTGTGTTTTTTGCCTTAAAAAACCCAGCTTGCAAAGAGGCAGCATCTCCTCTGACCATTGTCATCCCTGTGTGCTGGACCGAGGTTCTTGTCATGTGACTTGTAATTTTCAATAAACCTTGCTTTTGCATTTCAAAAAAAAAAAAAAAACTTTGGTGTCAAGTTTATTACCTCAGACCTATCCAGAGGAATCAATAATATGTGTTTAACAGAATCAACACCTTATATAGATATGTATTTAGTTTCAATCCCCCATCCTCAGTGTTCCTGTATCATATTTGAAGCTTTAAAAATGCTTGATTTGTGACAAGGGGTACTGCACAATGACATGGTATCAAATGAAGGTATATCTATTTTATGCGGAATGAGGTGTAACAAAATTGGTCTTACAATATAATCTAGAACCCACCATTAACACAGCCAAAAAATGTATTGAATGGCCTGATTTGACTTAGCTAAGTACTAAATGGAGGGAAAGATCCTGGAAAGTTGGAATATTATTATGCAGGCTGTGGTATGTGAAGTCATATATTAATAACTGATTTACAATAATGAATTCCTAAAATTGCTATACAATAATATATTCCTAAAAACCTAGTACATGGGAACTTGAGGGGTTATTCAGAGGTTAAGAGCACATACTGTTCTTGCAGATAACCAAAGTTACTTCCCAGAATCCCTGTCAGGTGGATTACAAATGCCTGGAACTCCGGCTTCAGGAAATACAATATCTTCTTCTTAGCCCCCTAGGAAACCCTCATATGCACACACACACATACATACATACATACATACAAACAAAATTAAATTTAAAAAGATAGTATTTAATAATCCCATTTCCATATTTCTAAACTCATTCTATTAAGTCTTAGTACCTGCCTCCTAATTATTCCTATATATTTGTAAATACTTTCAAATACAGTCTCTGAAGCTGTGGAGCCTGCATGAGATTAAACTAGTTAGTCTCTCTAACTATCGAAGACAGCTGTGTAGCTTGGTCTGTTTAAGTGGTCGCTGACAGTGAAATCATGATATATCATGAACTGGCCTTTTTGGAGTCCATTACTATGGTGGGATACCTTGCTCAGCCTTGATGCAAGAGGGAGAGGCCTGAACCTGTCTCAACTAATAACTGAATGTACCAGGCTTTGCTGACTTCTCATGGGAGGCCTTACCTTTTTGGAGGAGAGGTTGGGGGTAGGTTGGTGGGAAAGGCTGGGGAATCAGAAAGAAGGATAAGAGACAGATCTGTGCTTGGTATGTGAAATGAATAAAAGATTTCTTTAAAAAAAATAGTCTCTGAAATGAGTTTGCACTATCCATTTGCTATAGAAAACCACCAACCATCATATGATAAACTTGTTTCTATGACAACTAAATTATTCCATCCTATTCTGGGAGGAGAAACATTTTAAGTGAATGTTTACAGACAAAACATGTGTGGCACTTGCACTAAAATAGAGTTTACCTCTAGTGCAAAGTATTTGTATATGAAGATGGAGATGAGGACTGAAAACATGATGACAAATATAGGTCCTGATTACTGCTTGTAGAGAAGGAAAGTAGCCACTCCTGAGAGGACACTAAAATGGCTCAGTCACCACTTACTCTATTTTCATTCTTATTTCCATGTCCTAGAATGACATCTGTAATGTCTAAGCTCTGCAATCTCAGATTCTACAAAGCAAAAGTTTGAAAAAATTTTAAACTATGAACTCCTTCTCTAAAGAAGCTCAACTCTGAAAGATGTAGTATTGTTTATACTGTATCTACATATATTAAAAATAAATGGGGAAGGTAAATCATAAGTCTATGAATTTTGAAACAAGTTGCGAACTAATGACTATAAGGGAAATACTAATGCTGTTTTCTGCTTTTCCATGAATCATTTCAACGTTTTCTAGATATCTGAAAACCACTTTAAACATTGTTGCTCTAAAGAAAAACTTTTGATTTATTATTCCAATAATTAAAATCTGTAAATGTCCCCATATATCACTATATCCATAAAGCACAAGCTTCTAGATTAGTGGGTTTTTTTGTAATTTTGTTAAAATGTTAGATCCTGTAGTAAGAATTTCTGGCCCTGACTAACCCCGGAATCCAGACCAGCAGTCCCATATTATCATGCAAAGTCTTATATTAATTACATGCTGATTGGTTTATGGCTCAGGCATACTTGCTAACTCTTACTCTTAAACTAACTCATGATTAGCCAAGTGTACCTTTTCTCATAGTATTTTTGTCTTTTTTCTTCTGCATCTTCCTGGAATCTCTGCTCTGATTTGCTCTTCCCAGAATTTTCTTAGTCTGGAAGCCCTGTCTATACTCTGTCTGGCAGTAGGAGGGACAAATATTTACAATGTACAAGACCATAATCCACAATATTTTTTCTTGTTTTTCTTCTTAAAAGAAAAAAACCCAAATATAATCTCCATTGTATTGCTTTTTCCCTCACCATTATGTATAACAACTTGTAACCAATACTGTAAACAAAGACAAACATCCATAATCATTTTTGGGGAATGTGAGTATAGTTCTCTAGACTACTTTCTGCTGATTGGGGGTGCTGGTAATCTTATGGGGAGTCAAAAAAATTTAGAATTATGGACAAATTCTTATTGGAGTAGTCTTTGAGGTTGGGTCATCTCAGACAGAATCTTTGAAGCTGATCTGGGTGCAGGGCTTAGAAGAAACTACAACAAAGGTGATCTGAAATGCTGAATCATCTAGGCCATCTCTTTTTATCAGAGACGTTTTAGGAGGTCTTCCCCAATCAAACCTGGTTTTTCTTAAACCAGAATGAATCCATAACCTCTCTTTTTCTGTGGAAATAAAAAGAAAATCGCTTCTCCAAAGTAACCTGTCTTTTGAATTCAATTTAGAAGTCAAGGCATTTACAAAATATATAGGTTGGATTAATCCAGCAGAATTTATAATCAAATTTCTGTTAGTAACTCTTGCTCCTTTCTCAGCAATCAAACAATTCAAAGATAATGTAACAAACAGCATCCAGACTCTCTGTGTATATTTTCCATCTTTATGTGGCATATATATGCATATATATAAAAAACTTTGTTTCTTTTTTAAAGGAAATTTTCTATTCTTTTTTCTTTTTCTTTTCTCCCCCAAACCTTTGTATATTCTTAAACACACATAAACTGTCTACAGGATTTTTTCTTTTGTCTAAATCTGTCTTTATTGTATTTCTCATATCTTTTTTTCTGATCATACCTTTAATCTGGTAAACCTGGCTAGGAATAAAGGCTTGGCTAGGGCAGCTGGCAGGCTTCACCCAGCTCTTTAGTCTATCTTTATAGTCTAGCTTTTTAGTCTAGCTTTATAGCAGTTGTATAGGCAGGAGCCATGTTTACTACCCCAACTCTGAGGAATTTTAGGGTCCACACTGCCACCAAGTAGAGCACTGCTGCCCACTGCTCATGAGCTCTATTTAAATATTTGGCCACAGGGCCTCTTAAAAGAGACACAGAGTTTTCGTCATTAAGGCTGAGCCAGAAAATCTCCCTTAAAAGAGCAGCACTTCTGCTTGCCTCCAGCAAACAAAGACCACCCCAGAAACACTACTACCAAGAAGCTGTCTTTCACTCTGTTTCCTTTTTGTCTATAAGAACAGAAACCTTAAACCTGTCAGAAGCATGTCGTGCTTATATTGAGGCTCTGTGAGACTTTGGGAAAAAGTCATGTTGTAGCTCAGAATACAGGCAGCAAACCCACCATTTTGTCACTCAAGCCTGAATGCCACTCTGTACCATGGCCCACTTGAGAGACACAACTAGGAAGCTGGGTTTTACTTCCTTTTAGAATCTTTTTTAAAGCTTTCTTAGGTCTATGTAGATTATGTCCCACATTGTAATGCTATTTGTAGTAAAAGTTTCGGGCTCTGCTTAGCCTTGTGATCCAGACCACAACACGATCTTTATAGGAAAAAGTGGCCAGCTAAAGAAAACCAACTCTGGCTCTGAAACCAGAGCCAGTGAAAGAAACCTACTCTAGATTTAAGGACCGAGCCAATAAAAGAAATACTTTATCCCTGAACAGAGAACCAAAAAGAAATGTGCCCTGGCTCAGAAACCAGCACCAAAGAAATGCACGTTAGCCATAGATTCAGAGCCAGTGAAATAAATGTGCCCTGGCCCCGAAGTTAGATCTCAAAAGCCCAAAAGAGCCAGTGAAAGAAACATACTTTGGCCCTGAAATTAAAAAAAAAAAAAATCAGGGTTAAAAAAAAGGAGGGGGGAGATCTGACCAATCTCCACCCTGGAAGTCTCCCTAGAAAGCTCAACCCCCCAAGAAGCCTTATATAAGTCCTGATCCCACAGCCCTTTTTCCCACCCCAGGCTGTGGCAGTCACCTTCTCCTGGATCCTTTCCTCCCAATAAATCTTTTGAATGAGGTTTGAGTGAGGACCTTCTTCTGCTGACTGGATGGAAATCAGATGAGGGAACAAAGCTGTAACACTCTCACTGTCCAAGGAACCTTCCCTGGCTGGGCCTAGTTGTTAACAAGGATTCCTTGAACAGAGAGCATCGAGATGCAAGCAGCAGAGGGGAAGCAAAGCCTGTAGCAACTTTGCCCAGGAGGCCCTTTCTTGCTGGAGCAGAGAACTGAGAAGAGTGCAGAGGAGCTCAAGACACTCTCACCACCCAGGGAACCTGAGTTGTTACATTCCCTGAATAGAGAGCAACCAGCAGTGCAGCTACTCAGGGGAGAAGGGAAGCCTTTGGCCAGGAAGCCTTCCCTTGCCGGAGCAGAGCTGTTAACACTGGGTAAGCTTTTCCCTGAAGAAAGCCTGTAAGCTGCTACCTAGGTTTACTGTGGCCTGTGGTGTTCGTTGGCTACCAATGCCTGAATATCCTTCCTTCCAGCTGTAAAATTCAGTATTCATTGGCTCCTGAATGCCTGAATACTTCCATCTGAGCTGCACTGAGCTGCACAAATATCTACAATCTTCTACGATTAATTAATTCATTAATTATGTTTCAAAAGGAAGGCAAAATATTTAAAAGTATAGTTAACACTGGGGTTATGTATCAAGAAATGCATCATTAGCAGGTTTCATAATTATGTGAATATTAAAGTGTACACATGCAAACCTGGATAGTCTAGCCTACTACATACCTACCTTACAATACATGCTCATCCATTTATATTTGCATTTGTATATGTCTGAATGTGTTATAATGTTCATCTAAAACAACAGAAGATTAAATCAAGCACAAGAGAAAATAAAGAATCAAGAGCAGAAGTAAGCATGAGGGTATATAAAGCAGAGAATACCATAGTATTTATGCTTCAATTTTTTTGGTTCATAGAATGATTATAGAATAATGGTTAAAAGTACAGAATAATAAATTTATTAACTAATAATTATACTTTTTATCACTATCAGGCCGTCCTCATTGCACATAATTATATATGCTATAAATGTGTATAGCTATAATGCAGAAAGTTTCTTTGTATTAGCATTACCAGTAGCATGTGAACAATGCATTGTGCTATATAGCATTGCAATAGGTATGCTAACACTAATAGGAGTTTTTAAGCTGGTATGATCACATGGAACCGGCATCACACATATGGCCATCTGTTCACTGAATTGTGTTATAGGGCTAATGATTATATTTATTATTTTATTTGCAGAAAATATATTTTAGTGAACAGTAACACATACATACACACACTCCGCTTGTCATTCCTCACTATGCTCTATGACAGTAAAACTTGGTCCTTACACAGGGAATAACCAGTCTTGATTAGTATACCTATAAATATACATACTAAATTACAACAGTAATATCTAGGTGAAACTAGTTCTAAGTAACAAGAATTTCAAAACAATATGAAAATATGTATAGAACTACAAAAGTATATAGTTCAGCAAGAAAAAGGCAAATACTTTGGGTTTGGGCTTTTGAATTTTAAAACATTAAAATTATTTTATTTTGTGTATCTGCATATGTGTGTGTTATTGCATTCACATAATGGTGAGAGGACAGCTTGAGGGCTTTGGTTCTCTTTTTCCACTACGTGGGTTACAGAGGTTTAACTCAGGCCATCCATTAGACTTGGCAGCGGGCACCTTTACTAACTAGGCCATTTTGCCAGTCCCTATTCAGTTTTTAAAGTGAAAAAAAAAAAAAAGAGATTCTTCACAAAACAAGTTATTTTACTAAGAAGCAAATTAAAAGAAAAAAGAAAAGAAAATTGCTAGTTAGTTTTTGTTTTCTTGCTGTGACAAATATTGACATCTTCAATGTGGGAGGATTTCCTGAGTTGTGATTTCAGAAGTGGTAGTCTAGGATCAGTTGGCTCTGTTGTTTCTGTCCTGAGGGGAGGGAATGGGAAAGCAAGGATGCTCACTTTGTGACAACAGGAAGCAGGAAGAGAGAAGACAATAAGGGGTTGCAGGTCCAAATTCACTATTAAAAACCACGCCCCTCCCCCTTGTTATCTTCATTCCTCCAACTTGACCCACCACCTATTACCTCCAACTGTTAGCAAGTTACCAATTCATCAATGGATTCATCAACTGACAAAGTTATTGCCTTTATAACCCAATCAATTTTCAATGATTGAAGGCCCCACTTGGGGATCAAGCTTTCAACAATGAGGCTTTTCAAGGAACACTGATGTGGGAATGTCTTTCTGTATGCTGTGAAATAAAGAAACTGTTTTGGTCATGGCAGGCACTGTAGAAGTAGGTGGGAAATCAGAGCATAGAGAGGGGAAGGAGGGGGGACTTAAGGCAGATGTGATCCAGTCACCCATGATGAAAGATGTAACGAAATAGGTAAGCCATGGGCCACGTGGCAGAAGAGATTGATGGAAATGGGTTGAATTAAGACGAAAGAGCTAGCTAGAAATATGTCTGAGACATGGGCCACACAGTACAAAATTAATATAAGCATTTGTGTGCTTCTTTGGGACTTTAGTATTGCTGGTCCATGTAAGTGGCAGCAGGCAGGTCTTAACTGTGGAGCTAAGCCTGCCAGAAACCTTGTGTTATAGAACACTGTACTCAAAACCATGATACTATCTTTAGTGATCATTATCTTTAGCCCACAGGGACTCGGCTGCCACTATGCCCATATATGCCCTGGGGGCACTCATATGGGAAAACCAGGACCCCAGTACCAACAAAAATGCAGAGCATCAGGATACTGTTGTTAAGGTGGTTCCAAGCTGCAACATCCCTGGAAAACTGGCAGTTTCACAGAGAGTTAAACATGTGGCTCAGTAATTCCACTTTAAGAAATTTAACAGCAGAAACAAAATTATCAAACCATATATTCAAAGACTTATTCCTATCAGAATACTCATACTAGTCTGCTTCATTATAGTCTTAATCTGAAAACAAATGTGATAGGCAGAAGAACGTATCACTCACTGTTAGTAGGATGTATCATACATTAATTGATTTATATATATATTAACCCATCTTTGTATCACTGTGTTTCCCTTGTTGTTGGATTGCAACCAATAAGCAAAAATAAACATCCTCTACCCCATTTGTTTTTGGTGATGGTTTTTATTACATCTACAGAGAAGTAAACTCAAGAGGAAAACAATTCCTAGATTCTTTGATCAAGTGGAATATTGTCCACATTTAAGTAAGGAGGTTTCTGGCAAACATTCATAGTCAGTTGACCCTGACAGACCAAACCAGAAGTTGGATGAAGATGAGAGCTGAAACCTAAAATCAGGCAGGGCTACAGACTGGGCTTCATCATTGTGTGTTTTCAGACTTTGAACTGCAATTAACTGGGGTCACTGAGCACATTCTTGCTTGGACATAGACAAAGATTATTAATCAGATGAGGTTATATGATAGATTTGATGGAAAGGCTGACTTTAAGCTGGGTTATCTGGCCAAGCAGTGATGTACATTGGGCTATCACAGATGGATGAGTTTGCTGGTCTGGTTCCCTGGTTGGATGGGGCCAAAAGTTATATTCCTCAACTAGTAGAAGCTACTGGTTTGACTACACAATGATGCATGGCTATAATCTAATCTCCATAGCTGGGAAGGGTTACAGTTCATTCTCTATGATCAGCTGGAGCTATAGGGTATATTTCCTAGTCAAGTTGTGACTCTGGCTCAATTGTCTATTCCTGCAGGGACTGGACTCTGAGGCTGGCAGAGTTACTATATACTCTTTGTTTGGGTAGGCTGCGGAGCTCCTTGGCTTGATTGCTTTTTAAGCAAAGGCTTATAATAGGGTTTGTAGCTCGGCAAGAATACTGGCTAGGAATTCAATCTAGGCAAAACTGTCAGCTGTGCTCCCCAGACTATTGAAATGACTGCTTCAACTCCTTGGTGAAGTTGAACTATTGGCTAGGCCATCCACCAGCCAGAAAATAGTGCCACTACCCAGATCTGTGAGTTGGTTTCTATGAGCCCTGACTTTCCTCTTCCTCAGTTGTGCTCAGGGACTTAACTCTATAGGGTCCCCCAGTAGAGTTAAAGTTACATATTGTTCAATATATCAGGATTTTGTTTCTCTTTATTCCTAAACTTGTCTGTATATTAACCAATGTGGGTGTAACATAATATGCATATTCACTCATTAATTGATTGTTTTGGCCATTTCCATTTTGGGCTATGAGAATTTGTTGTGTATGTGTTGTATGCATTTCTTTTTCATTTATATTTCTAAGAGTACAATTTTTGAATCATAAAATAAATACACTTTTTATATTTTCTAATGTCAAGCATGTAACAACTATTATAGTGTATTCTAAAAACTGTAGGATAATTAGACTGGACAATTGAGTTTATGATGCTGCTTCTCTGAATCCCTTTTTACTGTAAGTGTAAGTGTAGGCATGAGATGTGCAATAATTCCTTCTTCGTGAATATTTTGTGATTCCATATATCTTTGTCTTGTGACTTAGTAGAAGTTCTTATATGGAGATAGACTATATTTATGTCACCAATTTATTCTGATTTTGTTCATTTCTTTGCATTGATTAATGAGATTTTTTGGTAGTGGTTCAAATCAGAGGCATAAAAAGTGCATTGGCATTTTAGTTTAAATTTCCATACTTTATCATACATATAATATGCCAAGACTAATTCTATAAAAGACAAAGAAACCATAGCCAAGTCTCTCTAGGCATCTGGAAGGATACATATCTAGATCAGCCAAGTGGCCAACTGTCAAACTACAGGCACATATTTAAGTGAACCCAGCCACAATCAGTAAACCTCTTCAATTAAATTTAATCAAATTGCACACCTGCGGGTTTCTATTTTAAAGGCCTTTAGTATATCTCTTTATGCTGTTTCTAAATATTTTACTTATGTGCCATTTTATAGTAATATTAACAGATATCAAATGCAATGCTAATTAGATACATCTTTAGAAAGGGTGCTATAAATGAGTTCCTTTGGATAATATAAAGCTAAGTTTAAGAAAATACATTTTAAATCATTGTGAAGAAAACCTCGCATGCACAGCACTACACTATATACATGAGTTAATAGAGAGTAGAAATACAACATCAGACAGTTCAAGGGATCAAAAAGTAGACTGTATTACCTTGCTGCTTGACTAGATGCCTCTGGAGCAAACAGAAATCATTTCAGTTCTCACAGAATCCATAGAATTAAGTACCATCATTGGTTATCATACTGAAAAATAAATTCCATCATTTTCTTAATGGGGAATGAGTAGTGTTTATATGGTATAGAGAAAATAAAATGAACTTATTCTTCATATTTCAGCTGTCTATTCAGATAAACATTTACAGAAACTTTTCTATTGTTGTTGGTTTTGTTAATGTGGCCACATATTGGGAAGAACAAAAAGATCCAACAACTCCCAAAAGTCTGTCATTAGTGTTGTGACATGAAGGTAGTTTAAATAAGAAGTAGGGATTCTGATATTCTATAAGAGTATATAGAATATTAACCTCTAATAGAATGTTAAAAATGTCTCTTATACTATAAAACTGAATACACAAATTACCAAAACTTATAGGCTATAGCAAAAGCAGGTCTCAGGAGAAAGTTCATAGAAATAGGTGTGTACAATAAAAAGAAATAAAAAAGCAGGTGTCTTAGATACCTTTCCTGCTGCAGTGGTAAAATATCTTAATGAAGAATTAAGGGATTATTTTATTTCATAGTTCAAAAAGTTTCAGCAACTGGAGCTTAAGGCAGTTGGTCATATCTGCAGTAAAAAATCAGAGAGTGACAAATTTATTGCTCAAGTCACTTTCTCCTTTATATAGAGTTCAGGATCCCAGCCTAAGAATTGTTGCCACCCACAGTGGGAAAGATTTCCCATTTTAACTAACTTCATTAAGATAATATCTCATAGGAATGTTCAGCAGCCTCTTTCCCAGATAACTGCAATGTTCATCAATCTGGAAGTTAAGATTAACCATTACACCAGCTTTAGTACATACTAACAACTTGAAAAGATGATGTAGAAGGATTATGAGCTCTAGGGAAGAGACTCTGTAGTAGGATAAGAAAAGAGGAGAGAAGTAAAAAGAAAAAGGTATAGATATAGACAAAAGGGAAAAGGTCTATTTTGTATAAAGAACTAAAATTTAACTGTCAGTTATACAAAAATATAATATCATGTGTGAAAAACACTCCAGACTTCACAAACAGCCTTAGAAGTGATGGGTATGATGGTGAAATTCAAGCACTTTGGAGACTGAGGCAAGAGGATAGCAAGTGCAGCCTGAGCTATACAATAAAATGGTTTCTCAAAAATTTTATAACAAAAAAAAATTCAGCATAGTTGGAAGGTAAAAATATCAATACAAAGAAACTAGCTTTATTTATTTGTACTAAGAGTATATATCTGAAGAGGGCACCAAGAAGCCAATTCTTCTATCCAAATATAAAAAATGTTCATGAATAATTTAACCAAAGAAGTAAAAGGTCTGTATGGTGAAACTATACTGGTAAAGGAAACTTAAAATTGTACAAAAGAAATATGCACACTGTTTATACAGTGATGGATTAGAATAAATATTGTTTAAAATGACCTTACTATCCAAACTGATAAACATATTCATGTACTATCAACTAAATTTTTTATAGAAGCAAAATATACATATAGTAACTGTGGATAGAACTTGTCTAGCATGTTGAAAGCCCTGAGCTCAATCCCTAGTATTATAATTTATTTCTCTAAAATCCATGTGAAAGCACAAAATATCATGAATAGGCAAAGCCATCTTGAAGAATAAAAACAAGAGGAATCATAAATGTTAATTTCAAATTATTTTATACAGTTACAGTAATAAAACCAGGATCATGACAACATAAAACACACAGAGATCAATTAAACAGAATCAAGAGTCAAGAAACAAAGGCAAGCACATTAAAGGCGCTGAGCTTCTGCTCACCACTAGCAAACAGAGCCCACTGGAGAAAATGCCAAGAAGCCATGCTTGACTTTGTTTTCCTTTTATCTGTAAGAACTGAGACCTCAAATCCATCATATAGAGATTATTCTTGAATCAAGGTTTCTGTGAGACTTTGGGAACCAGCCATGTGTAGCTTCAAGCCAAATGTCACTCTGTACCATGGCCCATGAGAGACACAACTGGAAAGCTATCTTTGGCTTCATTTCTGTGTTCTAGAAGTCTTTTTAAGCTTTCTTGGCCTTTATGTGGATGTATGTACGTTGAAATGTCATTTGTAGTCAGAATTTTTTTGCCCCCCCAGGCCCCAAGGTTCAGACCCGTAGTCCCACACCCACTTAGTCCAAAATAATCATACGGTGGCTTATATTAATTATAAGTCGTTTGTCCTATGGTTCAGGCATATTACTATCTAACTCTTATACTTTAATTGTCTTTATCTCTGCTTGGATTCTTCACTTGCCTCTAAGTTGCCTTGCCATAGGCCAAAACAGCTTTTAAAAAAAAGAAATTAACCAATGGTAATAAAGCATATTCACAGCATACAGAAAGATATCACACATCCCCATGGGGCCACGCAATCTTCTTCTGTTTATATTTTCAAAGGATATTCAGTATCCAATAGGGATATCTGTGTCTTATATTCATAGCAGCAGATCCATGATATGGACTATGCTAAATGCATGATAGCTCATGAATAGATAAATGTAGTTGTGTTGTACATTGCTTTATTTTAATTTGCCTACCATGAAATGTTATAGTTTTTAAAAGAAGACAATATTATTTTTAGAAACATGGATAGACTAGAGGTTTTTATGCTAAGTTTAAAAATCTAGACACCACAAAAAAATGTTGTATTGACCTCATTAACTTGTGGAATCTATAAATGTCTAATACATAAAGTACTATAGAGTATTGATTATAAGGGCTGATGTAGGGAATGGGAAATGTAACTAAAAAGGAGGCACAAAGTTGCAGATATGGAAGGTATGGGGAAGTCTAGTATCCTAATATACTGTATGATGGTTTATGCTGAGTGAATATCAGGTGTTCATCCTCAAAAGTATGACAAGATTAATGTATTCATTTCACTAAGAAAATACACTGCACAATATATTTTTATGTGTGTGTGTCTGTGTTTACATAGCAGTGCATGCCACAAGCAGAAATGTAGAGGTTGTAAGGATTCCTGGCATTCCACGTAGCTCAGGTGGGATGCCCTGGGTGTGGCTGCGTAAACTCTGTACAGAAGCACCTCCCTGGATGCATGACACATATGTGGGCATGCCCCTTCTCTTAAAAGGGACTGTGCACTCACGCTCTGGTCTCTCTCTCTGTGTCTCCTGCTGTCCTATTCTCCTGCTTCTGCACCCACCTGGGGAATTTTCTTAAATAAACTCTCATGTGTGGCCTTGATAGTGTATATTTGCTTTCACAGGCGAAACTAACAGAGGTCAGAAGACAGCCTCAAGTGTTAGTCTTCACCTTCTACCAAGTTTTAGGCAGAGTCTCTCCATTTTATGCTACTCTATATTATGGAGTAAATTGTTGCTGGGTCCTAACAGTTCTCTCAGGGAGGGCATAAGAAAACATGAAGTCAACAACACAGGCACTGAGAGTCAGTTGAAAAGGACTAACCCATTTATTCAATGGAGAGAGCCTTATATACCCTCTTCCTAGCACCCAGGCTATGTCATAATATTTCATGGCCATCCCTCATGGGCTGGTCATGATCTGTTGCTAGGCAGATTCCCAATGGTCAGGAACTTTGGGCAGTGCCTGTTGGTAGGCATATTTTGAGCAATCAGGAACATTGGATAGTGGTTCTTGCTAGGCCCTCAGGCAGATGGAGTCCTGGAGGGTTAGCTCAGAAGGAAGTACATTATGTGCATGCCTTGGCAACTGGTTTGAACCAATTTCTTGAGCCCTGTGGGTCTGTCCTGCTACATTGGGCATGTGCAACCTGCATCCCTCTTGCACACATAGGGCCACTTCAATGTGCAGGGATTATTCCCCAGGGCTTGTTACCTAATGCCATCTGGAAGATGGATATCATGCATTATGTCCTCTTTAGCAATCTTAAATATGTTCATGTGATAATAGATACCTGTCCTTAAGTTGGCCATGGTAGTTATGAGGGTACTTTAGGCACTTAAGACTGACAATAACCCTGTCTATGCCCCTCAACAATTCAATTACTTTCTAGGGTCCTGGAAGATTTTCTATCCCATTGGCATTCCCTCATGTAGCTCCTGCACTAGCCTGAGCCTGGAGATTGAAAGAAACAGAGGCTTGGGTCATTCTTACAAGGGGAATGTTGTTCATTTGACGATCCATCTCAGACTTATATACCCGGTGCTACCTGGGGCACAGAGCACAGTGGAAATTCCCCAGGTGGCTGGAAAATTACTGACTCCAGGTAAACAGCTCAAGCTTCCTCTTCTAATCTTCACAGGCAGGAAGCTAGAAATTACCAGACAGGGCATGGACCATAGAATGCAGCTAGCAATCCACAGGCTTTGTGTTCCTTTTTATTATTATTATTTTGTATTTATCAAGAAAAACAGTAAATTGAATTTAAAATGCTGAAAAGTTAACAATAACTATAAAGAGGATAAGAATCATAAGCATGGCTTATCAAGGGTGGTAATGCAAATAAGATTGCTACACATATATTTACTTTGTGTTCAGCTTTCCCTCTGATTTTTTTTCCATCCCTGTATATCCTTATTCAAGGTCCCTTCCCTCTCCCACTACATCAGGTCATTTTTCTTCTCCTCAACTTCCCATCCCCTCCCTGGGCAGAGAGCACACAGTCCTATGGTCCCACTGACCCAATAATGCTTGGATCAGTCTCCACTCCTGGCCAAATCCAGTTTTGTCCACCCTCCCTCAAGAGTGAGTCAGGTGTTCCTATAGTTGGAGTGGGGTTCAAAGGGTCAGTCCAGGATGTTTCTGATCCCAAGCTGTTCAGTGGTTGTGGTTTACAGCTTGGGCATGCTTGGCTCCTTTTTCTTGTTTGTTTGTTTAGAGACCACTAATGAGTGAGTATATCCCCTGCTTATCTTTCTGAGATTGTGATACCTCA
>PVIH01012150.1:21349-33701 GCA_004025045.1 Sigmodon hispidus
TATTCCATTGTGTAGATGTACCACAGTTTGTTAATCCATTCTTCAGTTGAGGGACATCTAGGTTGTTTCCAGGTTCTTGCTATTACAAATAATGCTGCTATGAACATAGTTGAGCTAATACCTTTGGAGTGTGAATGTGCCTCTTTAGGGTATACACCCAGAAGTGGTATTGCTGGGTCTTTGGGGAGATTGATTCTCAGTTTTCTGAGAAACCTCCATATTGCATTCCAAAGTGGCTGAACAAGCTTACACTCCCACCAACAATGGAGGAGTGTTCCCCTCGGTGTTGGTTCTGGTGGCAGGCTTTGTCTTTCAAAGCTCAGAGTAGAGGTAAAGGCCAAAGCAGGGGCCTACACCCTAAATATCACAGGGACAAGGCATTGTGGAAAGGACCAACAGAGCTCTTAAGAAGCAGTTGGCTAAATAAATAAATAAATAAATAAATAAAGTTTTTAAAAAAGGGAGGGGGGGGCTGGAGAGATAGCTCAGTGGTTAAGAGCACCGTCTGCTCTTCCAGAGGACCCGGGTTCGATTCCCAGCACCCACATGGCAGCTAACAACTGTCTGTAGTTCCAGTTCCAGGCAAACACCAAGGCAAATAAATAAATAAATAAATAAAGTTTGTTTGTTTGTTTGTTTTTTTTTAAAAAAAGAAGCTTCAATGGTTCACGATTAGATGCGTCCTGGTCAGCTGTATCCTCTGTATAGTTATTGTTAACTCTTCCACATTTTAAATTCTTTTTACTGTGTTTTTTTTTTTGATAAATACAAAATAAAGAAGGAAAAAAGAAAAAAAAAAAAAGAAGCTGTTGGCCAGATCTATTTCACAAGAGACTAGGCGAGATCCTCTTCTGGCTTTAACAGATGTCCTTTCTATATGAAGTTTCTTAGTTTTGATGACAAGGGGCTCACTTAGCCTAAAGCCATTGGGCATCTTTGTCAAAGAAAACACCCCTGCCCCCAGTGAGATGGAAAGATCCTATTTCCCTCCAATGGCAACCACTAGCCCCCCTGCTAGCCATGGGAGAGGGTATACTTGTGTTTTTCCTCAGAGTGCCACTACACCAATATGGATCCCAACAAGAGATGTGCTCCCAGCCATGAACCAGCATGCTTACACCAAGGAGGAAATAACCAGTATAGATCGTGTATATATTCCCCTTTCTTGCTCCCATTGCTCTCTAAAAGCTGAAGACTTTTGGACCTTCACTTTTCCTCATTTTGTATGATGCCTTTTTAGGTGAGGAACATTAATTTAGGATTTGGGAGATAGATAAATATATTAAGGGCCCATGGTCAGCTAAGTTTATATATTATTCATTACAGGTAACACACAAATTTTCCAATTAAATTCAGACAGAAGCACAGGTTATAGCCTTTGACTATTTTTTGAAAAGATTTGACATAATATAAAAAGGCTGTTTAAGGTAAGTAAATTAGCAGCATGAATGGGTGGTTTTGTAAATGGGGAGATCATAAGAGTGGGCATGATTCTGAGAGGTCTGATATCTGAGTTTGATGGGGTGCATGATGTAAAAACACTAAATAATAAATATATATATGAAGAAATTAAAAAAGAAAAAAAGAAATACTATGATTAATATCAGGGTTTCCCAGGAGACTTTGTTTATTTTTTTTAAGTTTTATGGAATTATAGGATATGTATGCCTTAGTTTTTTAAGTTATAGTAGAATTCTGTAATAAGTCCATATTTTCTTGTGTTTGTTTCTGTTATTGGTGTTTTTTATTTTAGTATGGAATATTTTATTATTATTTTAAGTATTTCAAAGTTACAAAGTATGCATTTGTTAAAATCATTCATTGAATTTAAGTTTAATTTTGCTATCTAAAAATTCACCTGTTTTATCACAATCTTCAATTTATCAAAACAAATTTATAATGTATGTCCTTATGATTTTTTGGAATTTCATTCATATCTGTTATAATGTTTGCCTTTCAATTTCTAGTTTTATTGAAGTAGGTTTTTTTGCTTAATTTGGTTAAGAATTTGCCAATTGTGTTTAATCCTTAATAAATAAATAAATATATATATATGTATGTATTTTTTAAAAAAGGATGTTTGATTCTGGATTCTCACTTACGTTTTGATTGAGGGACAGCCATACAATATCACCAGACTGTGACCCAGCCTGGGTGCTGGGAGGAGGGTATATAAGGCTCTCCCCATTGTTGACTAAATGAGTTAGTCCTTTTCAGCTGACTCCTGGGGTCTGTATTATTCACCCTGAGTCTTCTCACTCCCCTCTACCAATGGAACTGTTAGGACTTGGCCACATATGATGCTGAACAGGGTTCTCTCCTAGCTCATGGTGCTGGACAGTGCTCCCACGATGGTGTATTTTGGTGAGAAGTCCTGTCAGTGTGTTGATCTTTTGGCCCCTTTGACAGGTGAGCACTGGGAACCCCATTTCTTTCCTTCCTTTATGTTGTACGTTGTTCTTTCTTCCTTACAGGCACTTTTTATATTCACAGAGGGCTTACTTGTCTTTGTCTTTTTTGCTCTCCTTAGCCTTTCCTTTCTTCTCTTATTTATTTTCTCCCTTTTCTCTTTCTTGAGAAGAGCTATCTTTTTTCCACTCCATTAAAAAATAGTTATATTGTCTTCCTTTTATCAACAGCAGTTTCTTCTTTCTGTTTGTGTCATGGTGGCAGTGGATGTCAGGGACCAAGACCCTGGCTTGAGCCTCTAGGCCTCTAGCTAAAGGCTCCCGTGGGAACTTACTGAGAAACCAACCACTGAGCCAGCACGATGTCCTCCCAAGTAAAATAGACATTCTCCCAAATAGATGCTCTCCCAGGTAGAATAGATATTCTCCCAAAGGTTCTGGTTTGCTTCACAGTAACAGAGAAGTAACTCTAAAGAATAGAATAACAGGAACATTCTGTGGCTAGGTTACTTAGCAGTCCTCCCATAAAGGTAGCTCTAAAGAATAGAATAGCAAGAACATTCTATGGTTAGGTTACCTAGCAACTCTCCCCTGAAGCAAGACCAGTCACCTTTTTACCCTGCCAATATCCTGCTCCCCTAGCCAGCTTCCTGCAGGTGTTTGAAGATTGCCCCTCCCCATATTCTGCTTTAGAACTATATAAGCATGTATGGAATTGGAATAAACTGTGGCTTGATCAGGCTCCCATTTGTCTTGCTGCCTTACTTTGCGTCTCCCTTCCCTTCATTCTCTCTTGTAGGTGGTCTCCCGTGTTGAAGTCCTGCAGGTCTGGACAAGTGGAGGTGGTAACGGTGGAGGCATTGACGGGCCAGGATTGGGCTCAGAGTTTAGAAACAAGAAGGAAGTATTCCTCTGGAGCCTGGCCTCCTCCTCCTCAATGCTCTCTGTCCCACTGCTTGTTGCCTCATCCTGCTCTTTGTGAAGCCACACCAGCAAGAAGCACAGTGCCAGGCAGCTCTCCAGGAACTCGGGAGACAGGTATGCCCAGATGCAGCAGAAGCTGGGGCTAGGACATGGATGGTGGCAGCAAAAATGATGTCAATGATGTCCCAGGAGCAGGATTCAGCACCTGCTTGCTAGAAGGGGACAAGGAGGCAGGGTCAGAGGGGAGAGAAGGGCTTCCCCCAACCCCTTCCCCTCTCTCTCACATGCACACATGCACACATGTGTGGCCTGGTCTAGGGCTTCGGGAACACACAGGATGCCACAATGGGCCCACAAGCATAGCTTGATGAGACCAGTCCAGGCCACAGATCACACAGGATGCTGTAAGACTAGGGCACAAAGCACAAATGGGATGTAGCTATGGGCTGATTCTCATGCACTTTACCCCCCCCCGACACACACACATACACACACAGAGCACATAGGCCGTGGATGAATACTGTGGATTCCTAAGGGCCTGAACAGGAGAAAAAAATCCCTGGGTAAGATACCGCCGATGACATGGCCACAATCCCTGTGAAGCTCTTAAGCAATGGGGTAGAGCATGGACCCGAAGAGGAATGGTTAGCCAGTAGCCATGGCAGATGCTGCTGGTTTCCCCCTCCTTCTTTTCAGGGATGTAGTTGAGGCCCTTAATCCAGACCTTGAGTCCAGTTGACTCCACCCAGGAGAACACTCTACCAAAGGCATAGAAGCAGCCTTTGTCAGTGGTGGTCCATTGTAAAGCAGCACATAGCAATACTTCTGGGCAGTAACTGGACTGTGCAGTGACTTATGTGCAGCAAGTCAGCCAGGAACACAACAGAGCTTTGAACAGTGGCTTACTCTCCTTGTCTTTGTCTTATATGTCAAGCTTGCTGTCCAGCTTCTTGATTAGCTTGGCTGTTCATCTCCTCCTTTCTGCAGTTTATGATGGCATTGAACACCTTGAAGATGGGATCCAGGATGATCTGACAGAAGGTACAGAGCAGCTTCTTCCCACCAGTCTGTTATCTGACTTAATAGATTTGCCATTGGCCAGATCAAAATACTTGTCTACTTCCCTGTTCTTCCATGAACCTTCAGTTCCATGGGTAATAGATATTTCTTAATCCTGCTTCTACTCTTAGCTCAGTACTTATGGCCACTGGTGCTGTGGTTGCTGTTCAACTGGGAACAAATCCTGATTATTTGTTCTTCCATTCCTTTGTCAGGATGTTCATGTTTTACTGTGCTCACTGGCAGACTTACATCTTGAGGGTGTTGAGATTTGGAAGACTGGATGTAACTGAGTGAGATTCAGGCAGTTTTAGTTATCATCTTTATACTGTCTGTATTTGGAGAAACAACAATGAGGGACTATATAATACCTATTCAAAAGTAAAACTAAATAAATATCTTTCCAGTTCTTGGAGTAGTATGTAGAACAATACTTTCTTGTTCAAAATATTTCCATGTGATCCTCTGTGGTAGCATTGGCAAGAATAGATCTACTTATAGGTACCAGTGTCTTGCCTCCTAGACTCCATATGGGATTAATTATTATATTGGAAATAATGATATAAAAAGTCTGAAACAAATGTGTTTGTAAACCACTGTTGTCTTTATGCCTTAATGTTTGGATGTGTCTTTGATAAAGTTGCACAAAAGTTGGTAATAGCTCACATGATGAAAAGTGAATTATATCTTCAAGACATTTTCCTTGTTGGTACAGGTCTTTTGTTTTTAGTTCAATACTTTAATAATTTTATAGACTAATATGTTGTTCTATGGATAGCAGTGGTCATTGTTTCATTTGATATGCAGACAAGCTTAAAAGCCAAAAAACATTTTGAACATTTTAACAGCTACCAGCACCTAAGAATTAAGTCAGCTAATCCACCTTGACTTTAGAGCAGCAGCCCACACAAATTTATCTTGTATAACCCTTCTGCCTTTGAGCATTTCTGCACACTATCTCCGTCCAATAGCAGCCACCAGCCCCATGCTAACCCATAGTAGAGGGTATACTTGTGTTTTTTTCCCCTCAGGATGCCACTATGCCTATATGGGTCACAGCAAGAGATGTTTACCAAGCCATAGATCAGCATGCTTCCACCAAGGAGGAAATAATCCAGGATGGGTAATTTATGTACTCATCTTTCTTAATTTCATTGTACTCTGTAAGCTGAAGACTTGTTGACCTTAGCTTTTCCTCATTTTGCATGATAACTTTTTATGTGAGGAACATTAGTTTAGGACTTTGGGAGCTAGATAAATAAATTAAGGGCTCATGGTCAGCTAAGTTTATATATTATTCATAGGTAACACACAAAATTTTTCAATTAAATCAAACAAGAGAAGAGGTTATAGCCTATTTTTAGAAAAAGGTTTGGCATAATATAAAAAAATGACTTGATTCTTCCTAGATTCTCACTTATGTTTTGATTGGTGGGATGGTGCTTTTAATGATTCTCCTCTTTAAGTGTTCACAACACATCCAACAGCAGCAGGTTAAGGTGACTCTTCATGTTTAAGTGGCTCTTAGACTCATAGCCCTCCACAGGAGGTTATACATGCCTGGTTCTCTGAAATTTAAAAGGTTACTGTCAGATCCTCCCAAAGCTCTCTAGAAATGGATGTTCTTCCAGGACTGGTAGTCAATGAGGGGTAAGAGCTTGTTAGGCAAACCAAACTTAGATAGGTATAGTCCAGTTGCTGAGCCCTCCTGAGGCAGGGTCAACAAGGTTAGGCCAAAGAACTCTAACCTCCACTGAGTACTCACATAATAAAATAAAAAGGGTGGATATATAGTAAGACAGGCCCATAGGTTTGAGAAAATTAGCTCAAACCAGTTGCCAAGGCATGTCCATAATGCTCTTCCTTATGAGACAACCTGGAGTCTGCCTGAGGATCTAGCAACAGATACTGTCCAAGATTGCTCAAAATCTGTCTAGCAACAGGCACTGTCCAGACTTCCTGGCCACTGGGATCTGCCTAGGAACAGACACTTTCAGATCTCCTGATCTCCAATGAGGCAATATCACCAGATTGTGACATAGCCTTGGGACTGGGAGGAAGGTATATAATAAGGCTCTTCCCATTGCTGAATAAATGAATCTGTCCCACTTGAGTTAGTCAACTGACTCCTGTGGTCTGTGACATTGATTCCCCATCTTTTCATCCCCTTCTCCAAGGGATCTATTGGAACCTAGCAATAGCTGAAGACAAATGTATACACTGGGAAACCAGTAATTCTGGAAGAATCTATGCAAATTCTGTGGAGACAGATGGAACTGCTGGTGAATATCCCTGGCTTGATCTAAGAGATCTATACTAGCTGTTAATATGATGTTGTCTGTCACTTCATTCCCTTGGGCCAATATTCTTGGCAGTTTGTAGTGGGATCTAAGTGTGACAGGTACCAAGGTACCTAATCAGGTACTTAATCAGTCTTCTGATTAAGAACATTTTGTGTGATCAGCATAGTACTGGCAATGGGGGTCACTGAGTCTTAGATTTGAGAAAAGGCCAGCACATGAACTGCTTGTATAGCATAGCAGCTGTCAGAAAAAAAGTTAATGGGGTCAGCCTCACACTCCACTAGAACCTTCAGGAGAGACAATAGCTCACCTAATTGAACATAAGCAGGGTTAGGGATAACATATACAATATCTTTGGAGCCAGACCGCTGGATAAAAGCACCCTATCTGTTTTTATTGGAATGTGAAAAGGCTAGGGTATATGAGGGATGGGAGTGGAGGAGGGAACTGCATGTGACTATATCTTTATTGGAAGTGTGGGGAGTTCTGCTAAAATCTTATTTTTTTGGCAAATGATTGTCAACAATTCCAGTGACTTCTCCATCCATTCCTTGAAAAGAGATAGAATTCTTCCAGAGGGACTGTGTATTCCTTAAAGCAAAGGAAAGACAAGCTTATCTGGCTCTCATCCATATGTTCTCTGTGCCAGCATTTGTGCCTTAAGGCCAAGGTAGAAAAACTGGTCAAACTTAGAGGTAATCTTGTGCTGGTCAGAATTTGCTCAGTGTATCCATAGAAGGGGCCCAGATTGACATAATACTCCTCAAAATCCCCTGGGTAACCAGAGGACCATTGTCAATAAGTGCCTTTGGAGATCATGGTGTTATAGACTTGGGGTAGCTAGAATGGCCAAAACCTTTTATAGCAAATCTGTAGTTTCTTGGGTAAGCCTAACCTTAGTGGAAGGAAAGGTAGAGCCCTCCAACAATGAAAAGAGGTGTTTCATCTCTTGGTCAGGGATAGGTAAGAAAGGTACAAGGAGGAGATTGTCCATATGATGGCCAGAAGGACATCATTTGGGACATTAATTAAAGCCTGGGAGATATACAGTTGTCATATCATGGGTCTGTTCTTTATTTTTGTGGCAAAACAGTTCATTGATATCTCTTAGCTTGTTTATGCATATTAGGTTCCCACACAGTAAAGGCAAATGATTTTGATCTTGTGGTGCCAGAGGAATTTAAAAAAAGCAATCCTTAATATCCAAGGCTAATATATATAGTAAGATAGAAGAATATCACTAGGGTGTGGGAGTCCTGGCTGTGTGGACTCCATTTTTTTATCCATTTAATAATTAACTGCAAGAAGTTTCTGTAGGAGGCAGTAGTGTCCTGATCTCTTGGGGATAACAAATATGGAGGTATTATGTTTATTTGTGGATGGTTCTATCTGCTTTATAGTTAGCTGTTCAGCAACCAATTCTTTATAAATAGTTAACCTAGGTTCAATTATAGACCACTGTTCCACCCATACTTTTTGATCTGAGAGCCATGTCAACAGAATGGGGCTAGGGAGCTCCATCAAGGTGAATCTTGAGGGGATAATTCCCCATAGAACTGGAGGTAAAGATTTTGTATATGGTCTCAGACTGCAAGGCCTGCATTTTCATAGAGGTCTACATCATCAAAAAAGGTTCTGTTATCTGTAGTCAGGACAATACTCATAGGCTCCCAGTTAGAAGGGAAATGACAGGGTGACTGGCACCCCAATTGTTATCAAGGTCCTTCCAATGAACCAGATGGATGGTCATTTTAGAATCTTGATGGCCTCCCATACCACTGATAGGGAGAGAAGCTTAAACTTCCAATGAGGGAAGTGAAGTATCTGAGTCTTGGTTAATATGCTGGTATCTGCACCTGTGTTTACTAAGCCTTTGACAGGCTTTCCAACAAGATAGACAGTCAGCATTAGAGTGTAGAAAACAGGCATTGTCCAATAGATTTTTGGATTACCAAAGCCTCCTCTTACTGGGCTGAGCAGCACCCTGCCTGGAGTTTAAGGTTCTGGTGCTGCAACAGGCTGTGGTGTGCAATCCTTTGCCCATGGAATCTCTTATTGCATCTGGGGCATTGGGTCCTAGGTTTTGCCCAGGGGCAGTCATGTCACAGATGATCTGGTTTGCTGCAACTCCAGCAAGTTCTATGTACCTGGGGGCCATTGGGTGTGACATTAGCACAATGCCTGTCTACAAGGAGAGCATTCAAGGAAGTAGTAAAAGCAGTGATGGGACTGGTGCTGGGGTCAAGGTCTCTGGTAGCCAGCACCCATTTGTAAATGTCTTCAGTGTAGACCACTGAAACTACATTGCCAGTAGGGTCATTAAGGCCATCCTAAACCAGTTGTTTAACATTTCTCTAGTAGGGCCCGACTCTACTCTGCATTCTATTGCCTCATTAATGTGGGCCATAAAATCAGTGAAGAGTATTCCTGGGCACTGAATGAAGTTCTGGAAATAAGCCTAGGGGTCTTGTAGACTGCATGCTTTAAGAGACTTGAAGGCCAGGTTATCAACCTGTTGGTAGTAGGTTTGAGGGTAAATTCAAACCTAGTTTGCAGAATGGACATGTTCTCCATACCCTGTGAGAATATCATAGGTCACCAAGATGTTAAGTGAAATGTTCATCTATGTCTACAATTCTGCATGATTATCATAGGCCAATTACCAGTTGAGAAAGTTGACCAGCTCCAGCACATCTTTGAGCAAACTATACCAATCAAAGCAAGTTTGTAGTTGCATTGCTCATTGAGTGAGTACCTGTTCAAAGTAAGGTGAATCTGGGCCCAACTCATTAGCTGCCTTCTGGAGGAGACAGAATTCAGCTATGGGGGAGGAAATCCAGGGCTGAACAGTAGTATTTGGGCCCAAACTGACTGGGAAGCCTTCTGTAGGCTTACAGACTGAAAGTGGCTTGAATTATAAGGGTTGTACTATATCTGGCACTGTGGAAGAGTAGCCACCACCTGAGGCAGATGGGTACCAAGAGATATCACCCCAAGAATTCCTTGGCAGAGGCATGGCCTCTCATGGTGGAGGTAGAGCAGAGGGGGAGCAGCACATGGGATCTTAATGACAGCTGCATTCTCCTTGACAGATTTGGAGGGGCCTGAACTGTTTGTCTCCTTATCATCAAGGGCTATAGAGAGATCAGACATGGAAGGGGCAGAGGTACTAAAGATTATACATTTTTTAGAAAGAGATAGCAGGCAAGCAACAATCAGAGAGAAGACAGTGGTTAAAACTTATGTTAAACTGGGAGCCGAGATTCTGATTTATCTCCTGGGGGTCAGCCCTTATTGTAGAGGCACCAGGATCCCCCGCGGAAAGGGGAAATAGATAAGTTCTCCTGAGTAAATTGGGAGCATGGGGGGGTATTAAAATAAGTTAGGAAGAAAACATGAAGGAATGGGATGGTTAAGTTGGGGAGGAACAGAGAAGGAGAACAACCAAATAGATAGGTTGCTAGAGGAACATATTGTGTGGTTAGAGAAAAACCTGATGCTAGGGAAATACCCAGGAATCCACAAGGATGATGCCAGCTAAGACTCCAAGCAATAGTGGAGAGGGTGCCTGAACTGGCCTTGCCCCTATAATTAAATTGATTAACACCTTAATTTTTATCCTCCACATATCCTTCATCCAGCAACTGAAGGAAGCAGATGCAGAGATCCACAGCTAAGCACTGGGCTGAGCTTCCAGTCCAGTTAAAGAGAGGGAGGAGAGATTATATGAGCAAAGGGGTCAAGATCATGATGAGGAAAAGCACAGAGACGGCTGTCCCTGAGCTATTAGGAGCTCACTGACTCTGGATTGAGAGCTGGAGAACCTTCGTGGGAGTGAACTAGGCTCTCTGAATGTGGATGACAGTTGTATGGCTTGGGCAATGGTAAGGCCTCTGGAAGTGGGAGCAGAATTTATCCCTAATGTATGAATTAGATTTTGTAGCCCATTCCTATGGAGGGATACCTTGCTCAGCTCTGATACAAGGGGGAGGACCTTGGTACAGCTGCAACTTGATATGCCAGATTTTGCTGACTCCCCATTGGAGACCTTATCTTCTTTGAGGAGTTAATAGGGGTTTGGGTGGGAGGAAGCTGAGGGTGAGTGGGAGGATGGAAGGGAAGGTAAACTATGGTGGTATGTAAAATAAAAAAAAAACTTTTAAATAAAAAAGAACAGCAAGGAAAATGGATGAAGAATAATAAACAGCTTTATAGGAATTCAAGATACATAAAAGCACACGAGTGAGATTCTTAAGGGTAGTGTCAGAGGTAGAGGACATAGAGAAATAGAACAATATTAGAAGCAATATCTGAAAATGACTCAAGTTTAATGAAAAATGGAAGTTTCTCAAATTCAACAAACTCCAAGTAAAATAAACATGAAGATATTTGTACTCAGGTCTATTAAAGTCAAAAGACTGAAATCCAGATAAAGAAGAAATTTCGAAAGCATCAAGAAAAAAAGTGAGACTGCATATATAAAATGACCACAATATTATTAATAAGGATGTTCTTTGAAATAATAGAGATTGAACCAGAATCCTATACATCACGGGGAAGTACTTTACCACTGACAAAAAGTCCAGTCCAATAGACTATTTCTTATTATACACAATATTGTCCAAAAGAATGAGGGAACAGGATGGTTGAGCTGGAACAGTGATAGAGTGCGAGAGCAATGAAAGAGACATCTTAATAGGTGGAGACTTCATGCAGAAAGGGAAAAACCTGGTGAAAGGAAAGTTCTCAAGAATACACATGGGTGACCCTAGTTTGGACTACTATCAATAATGGAGAGGACGCCTGAGCTGGCCTACCCTGGTAATCAGATTGGTGAATACCCTAACTGTCATTATAGAGCCTTCATACAGTAACTGATGGAAACAGATGCAGAGATCCACAGCCAAGTACCAGGTCAAAGAGAGGGAAGAGGGATTTATTTAAACTGGAGGGGTGAAGATCATGATGCAAAAATCTGCAGACGCAACCACACCATGCTAGTGGGATCTCACAAACCTTAAACTGACAGCTGTGGAGACTGCATGACACTAGACTAGGACCTCTGTATATGGGAGACAGTTGTACAGATTGGTCTTTTCAAGGGGCCCCTGGAATTGGGATCAGGATTTATTGCTAGTGCATGAGCTGGTTTGGGGGAGTCCATTTGCTATGGTGGACACCTTGCACAGCCTTGATGTAGGAAGAAGAAGCTTGGTCCTGCCTCAACTGAATGTACCAGGCCTTGCTGACCCGCTATGGGAGACCTTACCTTTCTGGAGGAGGGAATGTGAGGGTAGGGGGAAGGCTCAGAGTAGCATAAGGAGGGATGACAGGAGTATCTGTGATTGATAAATAAAATACGTAATTTTTTAAATAATAAAAAAAAAGAAGTGAGAGTGGGCAGTAGCATTGAACACATTGGCTGGCACAGATGACCACTTCCTAAATATAATATTAGTAGCACAGACACTAAGATTGACATTTATTAAGTGGGACCTAATGAAACTGAAAAGCTTCTGCAAGGCAAAGGACACTGTCAATAGGACAAAACTGCAGCCTACAGAATGGAAAAAGATATTCATCAACCTCATATCCAACAGAGGACTAATCTCCAAATATAAAAAGAATTTAAAAATTAGACATCAAAAAATAAAATAA
>PVIH01012150.1:33801-65212 GCA_004025045.1 Sigmodon hispidus
GGAGTTGCAGAGGAAAAAAATGACCAGATGTGTTGGGAGGGGGAAGAGACCTTGAATAAGGATATACAGGGATGGAAAAAAAATTCAGAGGGAAAGATGAACACAAAGAAAATATAGGTGTAGCAATCTTATTTGTATTTCTTCCCTTGATAAGCCATGCCTATCATTCTTATCCTCTGTATAGTTATTGTTAACTCTTTCACATTTTAAATTCTTTTTACTGTGTTTTTTTTTGATAAATACAAAATAAAGAAGGAAGAAAAAAAATAAAATAAAATAATGCAATTAAAACATGGGATACAGATCTAAACAGAGAATTCTCAAGGGAAGAATCTCAAATGGCAGAGAAATACTTAAAGAAATGTATGATATCCTTTGTCATCAGAGAAATGCAAATCAAAATGGCTCTGAGATACCATCTTACAGCTATCAGAGTGGTTAAGATCAAAAACACTGATGACAGCTTATATTGGAGAGGATGTCATGTAAGGGGAACATTCTTCTTCCATTACCAATGGGAATGCAAACTTGTACAGCCCCTTTGAAAATCAATATGGTAGTTTCTCAGAAAATTGGGAATCAATCTACCTCAAGACCCATTGATACTACTCCTGGGCAAGTAACCAAAGAATGGTCAATCCTACCACAATGACACTTGCTTAACTATGCTCATAACAGCTTTATTTGTAATAGCCAGAACTGGAAACAAGCTAGATGCCATTCAACTAAAAAATATGGATAAATTAGATGTGATATAATTTTTTTGTTTTTTTTGTTTTGTTTTTCTTTCTTTTTTATTATGAATAAAGTCACATTTTCTATCCCTATATATCCTTGTTCAAGGTCCCTTCCCCCTCCCACCCCCTCCAGTCACTCTCTCTTCTCCACATCTCCCCATCTCCTCCCCAGCAAGGGCAGGAGGTCCCAAGGTCCCAATATTGTTCAGTTCAGCATCTACTCCTGGCAGATCCTGGGGAGATGTGGAGAAGAGAGAGTGACTGGAGGGGGTTGGAGGGGGAAAGGACCTTGAACAGGGATATACACGGATGGAAAATGTGGCTTTATTCATAAAACAGCAAAAAAAAAAAAAAAAAACTAAAACAAGGTTCCACAGTGCATCTGCGTCTTTCTCTCTGCCTTTGTCCTCTCTTGGGAGCTCTCGTTTCTCTCTCTTTCTCCTCCTTTCTTCCTTCTTCCTCTTCTTGCTTTCTCTGCAACTATAACCATAACCTCTCTGTTAATCATAATCATATATAATAGAGCTCTTTTCTACATAGAAAAAAAACCCCAAAAAAACAAAAAACAAAACGGGGTTGTCCAAAAGAAAGCATGATGGTATACTCAAAGTGGATAAGTAAGAACAGTGAAAGACAGATTCATGAACAGCCATGTACACAGGTGCAGGTGTGAGCCCAGGTGTGTATATGTGTATGGGAGCCAGAGGTCAGCCTCATGCGTCATTCCTCAGAAGCTGTCCACAAATGTATTTTTGAAATAAGATTTCTCACTGTGACCCAGAGATTATGAATCATGCTGGGTAGGCTACTCAGAAAGTTCTAGAGCTCTGCCCAGATCTCCAAATAGAAACTGTGGTAGTAGAATTGAGAATGGCCTCCCATAGGCTCATATGTTTGAATATTTTGTACCCAGTACGTGGAACTGTTTGGGAAGAATTAGGTGTGGCCTTGTTGGAGAAGGTATGTCACTGGGGAGGTAAGACATTTCAATATATGAGTGCCATTCCCAGTGTTCTTTCTGATTCTTTTTCGTGGATGAAGAAGGGAACTTTTAGCTACTGCTTGAGCATCATGCCATGCTTGTCTGCCAACATAAACCCTGATATGATGGTGATAGACTCCCATCCCTCTAGAAATATAAGCTCCAAACAAACCTTTATTTCTATCAATTGCCTTGGTTATGTGTTTTATTATAACAATAGAAAAGTAAATAATACAGATGCTGGTACCAGAGAGTGGACTATTACTGTGATAGACTTGACCATGTGAGTGGAAAGATTCTAAGAGCCAGAGAATGAGTATAATTGTGCCTCAGAAATGACAGGGAAGCTTAAGACCCATGATGCCTCCACAATGTGGAGCCTAAAAAAGTTCTGAGTAAGTATGATAACAAAAAGACCTGCTGATGTGGAAGGAGAAAATCTCATGCCATGCAAATAATAAACAAAAGAATTACAGTAAATTAAGGAATGCTGAAAGCATGAGAAATCGTTTTCCCCAGGGCTAAGTCCCACTAATTGGGTATCCAATACTGAATGGTCAGTGTGTGTGTGTGTGTGTGTGTGTGTGTGTGTGTGTGTGTGTGTGTGTATGTGTATGTATAAACACACACATAAATGTGCAACACTAAAGACACTAAGGAAGTTCAATTTATATGTTTACATGTGTGTGTGTATGTGTGTGTGAAAGAGAGAGAGAGAGAGAGAGAGAGAGAGTAACAAAAGCAGGGTCAGTTAAAGGGATGAAAGGGACAGGAAAGATAATATAATTACATTTTAATTTTTAAAACCAAGGAAGACAAATACTTTTAAAATATCTAAAAATACTGACCTCAAGTAAACTACGTCACGAGGTGCCATATGGATTTGAGTGTTCAAAACTGGGTATTCTTGAAGACCAACCAGTATTCTTAACTGCTGAGCCATTTCTCCAGCCTTCAACACTGAAAATTTATGTTCACCCAAAATATCTGTTCATGAATGTTCACAACAGCAATGTTTAAAACATCACAAAGTGGAAACAAAATGTCTATATGTCAAGGACAAAATAAGCAAGATGTTCAGATTATTCATCTTAGTAAAAAATAAGATATAGAACTGACTTAGTCTACATCAGGAAAGAAACTTGAAAACATACAGAATGAAAGAAATTAACCAGAAAAGACTACAATTACATAATTACATTTGCAGAAATTGTAGAGTGTAGGCATGTGTACAAAATGAAAGTTGATTAGTGGTTGATTGAGATTAGTAGGAGACATGGAGGAATAGGGAGTCTTGTGTCACTTGATACAAGATGATTTTTTGATGATGAAGATGCCAAAACTTAGATTTGGTTGATTGCATATGTCAAAGAACATATAATTGTTTATATATATATATATACTTTAGAAGGAAAAATTTTTATAGTATTCTAGTAATATTTTAACAAAGCTGTTAAACTAAATAATGTCTTTCCATATACACATGTTGATTTGGGACTAGAGCAAATATTTCATATAATTAAACACATATTCTATTATTATTTAAAATATTTTTATTATTTTATGTGTATGAGTGTTTTGCCTGCTTATATGTCTGCATACTATGTGCATGTCTTATGCCCACAGAGGCCAGAAGGTATCATTGGTTCTCCAGGAACTGGAATTAGAGGCAGTTGTGAGCTGTCATGTGAATGCTGGGAACTGAACCCAAGTTTTGTGGAAGAGCAGCTAGTGCTCTTAACTATTGAGTCATCTCACTAGCTCTTATGTATGTGTTTTAGTCATTGAAGTTAACAAAAATGGGAGTGATATCTCTTAAAATATAGAAATCTATCTCTGGCTTTTTATTTTGAAACTTTATCATTGAAATAACTGTAATTGCACATGGCTTTGGCATGAATGCTTCTCATAATGTAGGGCATAATAAATAGAGATTGATATTAGCAGTACTGAAAACATGTCACACTCCTGATCTGAGTCGCTGAGGAAAGTATAACACTCCTGATCTGAGTCGCTGAGGAAAGTATAAAAGTGGTATAAGGAACAGGATTTTGTATGGTGGCAAAATAGTTTTGCCTTGGGGTTTTATGTGTAGCTGGAAGTTTTCCTGTGTCCTGTAGCTGCTTGGTCCCAAATAAACACACAGGCTTATATTAATTACAAACTGATAGAAGACTCAGGCTATTACTAGCTAGCACTTGCAATTTAAATTAACCCATTTCCATTTATCTATATATTGCCATGTGACCAGTGGCTTACCAGTACAGTCACATCTTACCTCTTAGGCAGCTGGATTGTGTCTCTGTGCTGCAGTGTGGCTTCGTTTCTGTGCATTTACAATCTTTTTTAAGCTATTTCAGGTCTTATGTGGAAATTTCTGCCTGCATTGGGCCACTAGGCACGTCCCTCTTGTTTTTTTTTTAAAAAAATTTTTGAATAAAGTGTCATTTTTTATCCAAGTATCCCCTTGTTCATACTCCCTTCCCCCTCCTGCCCCTCCCAGTCACTCTGTCTTCTCCCCATCCCCTCCATGTCCCTCTTGTAATCTTTTTTGTACTGGTTTGGTTTATGCTGCATCTCACTATAGTCAAGCAGGCCAGAAACTCACTGTAATCCAGAAAGGCCTTAATCACATTATCCTCCTTATGTCTCTCAAGTGCTGGGCTACAGCATAAACCACCATACATGCTGGCCTGATCCTTCTGTTCTATTAACTAGAAAGAAAATTAAAGTAGCTTGGAGTTAACAAACAAAAATTTTAATAGTGGATGGCTTGTAAAAAAACAGAGGAGTGGGGTGAGCAGATTTTTACCCTTCTTATTATATATTTCCTTTTAGTACATTAATTCTAACTCCAAGATATTTTCTAATCAGATAATTAATTGAAATTAATGCCTAAATATATACAGACAACATCCATTGAAAGTAATCAACACAAAAAGATGTAAACATGTGGAAAGACAGAAGACTATTCCAATTTGTTGTCGCTTTAGCTAAAACTTAGAGAACAATATTGAATAGATAAGGGGAGAGAGGACATCTTTGTCTAGTTCCTGGTTTTAGTGGGATTGCTTTGAGTTTTTCTCCATTAAGTTTGATGTTGACTGTCGGCTTCTTGTAAATCACCTTTATTATATTTAGATATTTTCCCTGCATTCCTGTTCTCTCCAGGACTTTTATCATAAAGGAGTGTTGGAATTTGTCATAGGATTTTTCAGTGTCTAAGGATATGATCATGTGGTTTCTTTCTTTCAGTTTGTTTATATGATGGATGACATTTACGGTTTTGCATATGTTGAACCATCCCTGCATTTCTGGGATGAAGCGTACTCTTTGATTCATTGATTCTTTGTATTGTTGTTTTTGCTTCAATTGTATTGATTTTGGCTCTAAGTTTGATTATTTCCTGCTGTCTATTCCTTCTAGGTGAGTTTGCTTCTAATTGTTCAAAGGCTTTCAGCTGTGCTGTTAGTTCTCTAGTGTGGGATTTCTCCAGGTTTTTCATATAAGCATCTAGTGCTATGAATTTTTCTCTTAAGACTGCTTTCATTGTGTTCCACAAGTTTGTGTATGTTGTGGATTCATTTTCATTAAATTCTAGGAAGACTTTGATTTCTTTCTTAATTTCTTTCTTGACCCAGTTCAGTTGAGTGATGTTTAGTTTCCATGAGTTGGTAGGCTTTCTGTGATTTTTGATGTTGTTGAACTCTAACTTTAGGCCATGGTGATCTATATGTTACAAGGGATTATTTCTATTTTTTTGTATCTATTGATATTTGCTTTATGGCCAATTATGTGGTCAATTTTAGACAAGGTTCCATGTGGTGCTGAGAAGTACGTATATTCCTTTGCATTTGGGTGGAAGTTTCTGTAAATATCTATTAAATCCATTTGCATCATAACCTCTGTTAGAATCTTTCTCTGTTGAGTCTCTGTCTGGTTGACATATCCAGGGGTGAAACTGGGGTATTGAAGTCTCCCACTATTAGGGTCTGAGAATTGATGTGGGATTTGAGTTTTAGTAGTGTTTCTTTTACATAGATAGGTACCCTTATATTAGGGGCATAAATATTCAGGATTAAAATCTCATCTTGATGAATTTTTCCTGAAATGAATAAGTAATGTCCATCCTGGTCTCTTTTAATTGATTTTCGTTTGAAGTTTATTTTGTTAGATATTACGATGGCAACCTCAGCTTGTTTCTTAGGGCCATTTGATTGGAAAATCTTTTCCCAACCCTTTACTCTGAACCTGTATCTATCTTTAAGGTTGAGGTATGTTTGTTGCATGCAGCAGAAGGATGGCTTCTGTCTTTGTATCCATCATGTTAGTGTGTATCTTTTTATAGGTGAATTGAGTCCACTGATATTAAGGGATATTGGTGAACACTGATTGATATTTTCTGTTATTTTTGGTGGTGGGTTGTATGTATTTCACTTCTCTGGGTTTTTCTTCTATGGGGTTATTGATTGTCATGTATCTGGGAAATTTAGGTTGGAGTTTTCCCTCTAGTGCTTTCTGAAGGGCCAGATTTGTGGATAGGTATTTTTTAAGTCTGACGTTGTCATGAAATATCTTGTTTACTCAATATGGTGCTTAATAGTTTTGCTGGGTATAGTAGTCTAGGTTGGCAGGCATGATCTTTTAGTGTCTGCATAACTTCTGACCAGGACCTTTTTACTTTCATTGTTTGCATTGAACAGTCAGGTGTTATTCTGATGGGACTGCTTTAATAGATAAATTGGCCCTTTTCTTTTTCAGCTCTTAAAATTTTTTCTTTGTTCTGTATGTTTTCTGGGTTGATTATTATGTGGCATGTGGACTTTTTTGGGGGGGTCAAATCTATTTGGTGTTCTGTTGCTTCTTGTATCTTTATAGGCATTTCCTTCTTTAAGTTGGGACAGTTTTCTTCTATGATTTTATTGAATACATTATCTGTGCCTTTGAACTAGTATTCTTCTCCTTCTTCTATTCCTATTATTCTCAGGTTAGGTCTTTTCATGGTGTCTCAAATATCCTGAATGTTATGTGTTATGGCTTTTTGGTTTTAGTGTTTTCTTTGACTAATGTATCTATTTCTCCTAGTGAGACTACCACTCCAGAGAGTCTGTCTTCTATCTCTTGCATTCTGTTGGTTATGCTTGTATTTGTAGTTCCAGCTCTTTTGTTCAGATTTTCTATTTCAACCTTTGCCTCATTTTGTGCCTTTTCTATTGCTTCTATTTCAGTTTTATTTCCTGGAATGTTTCTTTCATTTTTTGGCTTTCCTTTTCTTGGTTTTCTTTCAAGGATTTGCTCATCTCTTCCAATTTTTTGTTTGTATTTTCTTCTATTTTTTAAGGGATTTTTTTGTATTCTCTTTTAAGGCTTCAATAATCTTCATAAAGACATTTTTGGTGTTGTTTTCTTCTATTTCCTCTTCGTTGTTCTGTTCAGGTATTGTAGTTGCAGAACCATCTGTTTCTTCCGGTGTTGCCTTGTTTTTCTTTATATTGTTATATGTATTTTTGCTCTGGCATCTGCCCATGGCTTCAGTGGTTCACACTTAGTCAGCTCCTAGTAGCTGTGGCTAGAGGGCTTGTGTGTCTCCTGTCTGCTCGGAGCAAGGCATCTGCAATTTCTCTGACTCCACTCTGGACATGGTTCTGCGCCAGATTGTCTATGATGACACATTTCACCCTGGAGGAAGGGCCCGGCCATGGGAGGTCCCTTCTTTTAGGAAAGCCTAGGGCCTGTTTTGCTAGGGAGAGTCTGAGATCAGACTCTTGGGTGTGACCCTGATCCAGGAGAAGAATTCTCAGGACAGGCAGCCCAGGAGCTGGAGTCTGCTCACCTCTTGGGCTTTATCTTTCAACTCTCCTGCTTCTTTATGATACAATTTGTTAAAAATAACTATACTATTATAAGTTTTAAGGTGGCAATAGTTTTTTTTTTAAGATTAGCAGTTTTATTCCAGATCAACACTACATACAGTGTTCTCCACCTCACAAAATAGAGCCTATGGGTGGCTGTAGTTCTATGGACTATTTTTAACATATTACAAGTTTGATTTACTCATGATGATAATCCTATTACAGGATATTTGCATGACTTTATGTTTATTTTTTCAGATAAATAGCAGTCTCAAATTCATCTCCTGATAGAGTATAGACTACAGAGCACATTGTTCAAACTTCTCTCTATTATGGGCAACTTTTTTCCTCTCCTAATTTTATCAGGTTAATTTATTTGAACATTTCCCTGTATTCTTTCACCCTGATAGTGCTTCTCATTGCCTAGTTTATCTTTTCCTAAACTTTTGGAACTCTTCTTTTACTAGTGTTGCTTCAATTTGACCATAGTTGTTAGATGTCCCACTTACACACACCTTGAGTCCATTGTGAGCACATGATCTTAACATCGGTCTTGTATTAGAGACAGATTGATAGGTATGTTGGCTTCTATTATCTTTTTAAATTTCAGCTTCTAGCAACATCACTGACACTTCATAGTTACAATTAGTCATTCATGTATATATATAACATTTTGAAGTTTATATATGAACTTTGGATATGACTTAAGATTCTACTGTAATGCAATATTGAAGGGAGAATTTCTATATAAAGAAGATACCTTGTGAACCAGATACAAATATCTTTTCTGTATAATCTGCATTCACTGTTTGCCTTAAAATGGAAAATGATAAAAAAAAAAGTCAAGAACTAATGACAACTATTAAACTCCAGCATCTGAAATCAAGGCTCCCAAGTGAACCTAATTTTTGTGAGTTTATGATTGTATTATTGAATGTGATGCTGGCCTCAGTTATTTATCACCCTGATATTTGAAAATAATAAATTTTATTCATAAAACTGTGCCCAGTGTTGAAGGCACATAAGAAGTTGAAACATATAACAATTTGTTTCTCTCTCTTGCATACTTCCTATTTTGTCTTCTAGGGCAATTTTAAGGTTTCCTTTGGATGGGATAGTGAACAATATCTCTATTATATAATTAGAAGAATTATTAGAACACCATATACTGCATCCATAACACACCATTTTAAAAGTCTTTGTCTTCTAATACTTTACTTATAATACTTTATTCATCAGTATTAGTATTTGTCTTTATTATCCTGTTTATTTCTACATACTCATTATGAATTGAATTCAGCTGGGTGTAAGTAGATGGGTTAGTAGTTTCAACTCTGCTTCTGTGAATGAATTTTTACTTCCTGATTGCTATAATAAACTGACATCAGGCAGAAGATTTTGTTTCTATGACAACTAAGACTAGGGGGATTCATCTTTTTGAGGAAGCAGAAACATTTAGCAAGGCTATTCACAGACAATCTGTGTGGGATACTAACATTAACACCAAGTCTATCATTACCAACCATGTGTTAAGGGGAGGGGAGTATGTTTAGGCATAAGTGGGCTTAATTTCACCTGCTGTGTGAAATGATGTCAATTCACACTGAGAGGAAACTAGTGACTAAGTCAACAGCCTTTACTTCCACTTCCTAGTTTCTGTGTCCTAAAATAACAAGTATAGTGGGAAGGCCATATGGTGAGTGAGCTTTTCTATGAAGAGGTTTGCAAACATTCTTAATCATCCAACACTGTGTAAGAAAATGTATTTAAAGATAACTTCAAAAACTGCATCTATATTTATAACAGGCATATAGCCCCCAAAATCAGGTATTCAACTCCATTGTAATAAACATTTTATATGTATTTGTTTTTTCTTATATATTCATGAGAGGGAAATAATATTGAACTTAAAGGAATATACCAATTAAAATTATGATATTTTATGGATCACTAAGGTAACAGATTGTGGATTTCTTTGCCTTAGCCCACACTCCATTTCTGAAACAGCTCTTATGAAGAGTATATGTGACCAGTATCTAAATCTGAAGTTCTCTTAGCATAAAATAAATCTCTAATTATATATACTTGATTTGTGCCATTATGTTTTTGGCAATGGATTTTTCCATATTTATTTCTGTTTTATTAATCACATTTCCAAAGTATGGAAATTTTATGTTACAACTTGGCTAGGTTAAACTACAGGATAAACTATAGGAGAGAGCACATTAGCCTTTTTTTGCTTATACACCTTCCCAGATACTGAGTTAAGCACTAATATGGCTGCTGATTAAAGAAAATTTGCAGCTCCAATCAAAACTTGGATGAATTTAGATGAAGACAGAAAGTCTGAAATAGAGAAGCAAAATTGTTCCAACCTTCCAATTCTTACATCTCCCCAATACTGCAACAAACAAACTCCAACTAGACAGATCTATGTAAATTCCATAGAGATGGGTGATTGGCTTTATGGTTTTCCTATCCCATAAATATAAAGGACTATCTTTATTATTATCATTATTATTATATTTGACCTCAGTTCTGAAATTATATTACTCTGAGAACCTTCTATATCACCTGAGAAATTTTTCTGCTTCAAATGTAAAAGTCCCAATTTTGTAGGGATTTTCTTCTCTGAACTGTTTTAGGTTCCATCCCTAGTTGGGTAGCCTCCTCTTATAAAACTTCTGAAATGAGTCTTACCAAAACATTCCAGTATTCCAATATTCTTTTTCTTTAAGAACTTTTTAAATTCATTTTACATACTAACGACCTCCACATAGGCAAGATCATTTTTTAATATTTATTTATTTATTTATTTATTTATTTAATATGAATTGGTGTTTTTGCCTGCATGTGTAACTGTGTAAGGGTGTTAGATTGTGGAATTACACACAGTTGTTAACTGCTATGTGGTCGCTGGGAATTGAACTCAGGTCTTCGGGAAGAACAGTCAGTGCTCTTAACTGCTGAGCCATCTCTCTAGCCCAAACATTTTTTTTTTTTGTTTGTCTTGTTTTTGTGAAATTTTTTTGCATTTGAGCAGTATTTATTCTTTAAAATGATTTAAAAATTTATTTTACATACCAATCACTGATCCCTCTCTTCTTTCTTCCTCTTGTTACCCCCAGCCTTTCCCCTGCACCCCCTATTACCTCCTTCAAAAAAGTGGCTCCCAAAAAGCCAACTCATGCACCAGGGATAAATCCTGATCCCACTGTTCCTTAAACAGACCAAGCTACCCAACTGTCTCCCATATGCAGAGGGCCTAGCCTGGTCCCATGCAGGAGGCTCTACAGCTGTCTAAATTTTGTAAGTTTCCACTAGCTTGGTTCAGCTGTCTCTGTGAGTTTCTCCATCATGATCTTGACTGGCCTTGGTCATACAATCCCTCCTCCCTCCCGTAGACTCCTGAAGCCCAACCTGATGCTTGGCTGTGGATCTTTGCATCTGCTTCTGTCGGTTACTAAATGCAGGCTCTATGATGACCAGTAGGGTATTCACCAATCTGATTACTGGGGTAGGCCAGATCGGGTACCCTCTCCATTATTGATAGCAGTTCAAACTGAGGTCACCCTTGTGGATTCCTGGGATTTTCTCTAGTATTGCTTTTGGTCTCTGCCTGTTCCTCTTGGGGGAAGGGGAAAGTAGCCATGGAGTACAATGGGAGCAAGTTGAAACAAGCAAGCTCAATTTATTTTGAAAAGGGATGAAGCCTTATATACCCTCTACACAGCTAGGATAAGGGCTGTGCTTTGCTGGCATCTACTGCTGCAGTGTGGTTTCCCACTGGTCCAGGTCATCTTGCATCCGGATTCTGCCTCTGTTGCCAAGGCCCCCAGCAGACCCTTGGCTAGCTTATGTGGAAGTACCCACTTGAGGGACCCTCAAGGCTTATGATGTAGTGCTATGGGAACATGCTTTAAGGCACCAGTCATAACTGGTTTGAACTTGCTGAAGCCAGGCTCGCCCTTAGGCCCTTAGAAGCCTCTAGGGCCTATACATCCCACACCTTAGCACCAGGTTTCTTCTTAACTCTATGATGTTTCCTTCTATCAAGATATCTCTTTCATTGCTCTCCTACTCTGTCCCTGTTCCAGCTCAACCATCCAATTCACTTATGTTCTCATCCCCCATCTCTTCTCTATTGTCCCCTGGCCCCCAATTTACTCACAAGATCTCATTTATTTCTCCTTCCCAGGGCAATCCATCCATCATTTAATTGCTCAACATCCCTAGTCCTCAGGGAAATGCAAATCAAAACAACTCTGAGATACCATCTTCCACCTGTCAGAATGGCTAAGATCAAAAACACTGATGACAGTCTATGCTGAAAAGGAGGAGTAATGGGAATATTCTCCACTGCTGATGGGAGTACAAACTTGTGCAGCCACTTTGGAAATCAGTATAATGTTTTCTCAGAAAATTGGGAATCAGTCTACCTCATGATATAGCAATACCACTCTGGATCATATGCCCAAACAATGATGGTCAATCATACCATAAGGACACTTGTTCAACTACATTCATAGGGGTGGCAATATTCTATTTACAACAGCCAAAGCCTGGAAAAAATCTAGATGCCCCTCAACTGAAGAATGGATAAGAAAACATAGTACATTTACACAATGAAGTATTACTCAGCAGTTAAAAACACTGACATCAAAAAATATGCAGGCAAATGGATGGAACTAGAAAAAAAATCATCCTTAATGAGGTAACTTATACCCAGAAAGACAAACACATTGTGTACTCATGCATAGGTGATACTAGATGTAAAGCAAAGGATACCTAGGCTACAACCCACAGCTCCAGAGAAGCTACCTAATAAGTAATAAGGAGGACTCTATTTATTTTTAATTTTCAAATTAGATTTATTCATTGTGCTTGATGTGTGATGTTATTTTTTGCCTGCATGTATGTGAAGTGTACCACATGTGTGCTTAATGTCCACAGGGATCACAAGAGCCTATCAGATCCCCTGAGCTGGATGTATAGATGTTTGTGAACCACCATGTGGGTTCTGGGAATTGTAGCTGGGTTCTCTGCAAGAGCAATAAGTGCTCTTAACCACCGAGTCATCTCTCCAGCCCAGAAAGAACTTTTATCAGAACACTAATAGCATGAGTACTAATCCCAAATATTAGCAGGTAGGACTACATGGAAATAAAATGTTTCTGCACAGCAAAGGAAACTGTCTGAAGAGTACACAGACATCTCACAGAATAGGAGAAAATATTAAGCAGCTCCACATTAGACAAAGGAATAATCTCCAGAATTTACAAAAATTATAGAAATTAAATACCAAGCAAATAAAACTGCTAATCAGTAAATGGACAAATGAACTGAAGCTTTCAAAAAAGCATTTAAAAAGAAAGGCAAATGGACAATAACCTTTTTAAAAGATGCTGTAATATCCCTAGCCATCAGAGAAATATGAATTTCATCAAAATTAAAGAAAAATATCATTTTCTATGAAGGACAACCTCAAGAAGGTAAGAAGGACAATTCACAAAACAGGAATAAATGTTTATCAATTGTGTAGATGACTTAGGGTTCATATCCAGAATAATAACTCTTAAAACATAATAATGAAGGTGCTAATACCATAATGGATAGAAACGGACAAAAGATTTGAATAGAATTTTTACAAAGAAGATATAAATGGCTAACAGTCATACAAAAAGCAGTCTAACATCAGTTGTTAGGGAAATGACAGTCAACTCCATAGCCAGATACCACTTCACATCTATTATAATGGTTAAAATAAGACAGACACTAAGAAGTGTTACTGAGTAAATGTAAAAAAAAATGTGTTTCATGAATTTTAGATGAGATTATAAAATTATAGGGACACATTGCACATTCTGACAGTTTCTCAGGGAACAAAGAATTGAGCTACTCTGCAACCTAGAAATTCAAGTTCTGGTAAGATACCTCACAGAAAAATAAAAAAGTTATTCACATGTAAACTTACATTGTAAAAAAAATAAAAAAGCATCATTTATAATGTCTCAAGGCTGGAATTCTCCCAAATGCCCACAACTTCTTGGGCATATACCCAGAGGATACATATTATTACCACAAGGTTATTTGCACAACTATGTTCATAGCAGCATTATTCATAATAGCTACAGCCTGGGAACAACTTAGATGCCCCTCAACTGAAGAATGGACTTAAAATTTGGTTCATTTACACAATGGACAAATAATCCACAAATGTGATATTATTTTAAGATGAAATACAAATCTATACTATGACATAGATGAATTTCAAAGATGTGTACAGTGGGGCTGAGTTCAGTGATTAAGAGCATTGGCTTTTCTTCTCAAGTATCAAAGTTCAATTCTCAGTCACCACATGGTGACTCACAGTCATCTGTGACTCTCAGGTTGTCTAATATCCCTTTCTGGCCTCCACCTGCTGCTACAAGCACATGATGCACAAACACTAATACACATAAAATAAAAATACATAAAATCTAAATAATATGTACAGTGAGAGAAGAGAGCCACAAGAGGCTACATGTTGTATATATCATATAATTCCATATATATTTCACCCAGAGAAAGGAAATTCATTGGGACAAGAAGTATATTATTGATTTCTTGGGTAAAGAAAAGGAAGAATTGGGGTTTAAAGTAAATATACACAAAAGAATATATTGAACTGGCAAAAGTATTCTGATTTATCGTGACTACTATATCATTTTGTAAATTGAGAACAAACACCATTATATATTAGTCAAAATACGGCTTAATATTGATACCAACAATACTTGCACAGAATAATCTTTCATTCCACATGGCCTTGTTAGTAAACTCAATGTTGTTCTACTAAATGTTAACAGACTTTTCTCTAAGATGTCAGGAAGAGGGGTTCAGAAGCTTGATTTTTTAAAAAGCAAAATTAGCAACTGCCAATTCATGTGTCTGATTTCAATTTATCCATGTGATGCCATGGAATGCAGACATGGGAACATATTCTAAATTTATTGTTTTTAAGCTGGATTAGCTTGTTCCAACATCATAGCTCCAATGCACAATTTGTTATCTCTACAAAATATTTTATTTGAATTATTTTTCTATTTTCTTTGTGTTATCCTTTTGTTCAGTTCACTTCCAAAATTATTATTAGTTACTAATTTAGTTACTTGTGACAAGAGAACAGAATTTGGATTTTTGATCCTTGAAACTTTTTGTGTCCTTTATACTTTTTTGTAGTTCTGGGAATCAAGCCTAGAGCCTTATGCATGCCAGGCAAATGTTCTGCAGTGAAGTATAGCCCCACACCAATTGAATACTAATGTCTATATTACTTAGAAAAGCATTGTAGCTATAATATTCTTTTAGCATTAACTGATATGGCTCATTTCTTCTGTACTGTCAGTGCTGATTCCAACACTAGTGCCATCCATTAATTTTGTTTTGTTTTGTTTTGTATTGTTTTTTAAAATCAATATCAAACATATAAAGAAGCAAAACATTCAGAATAGATAACAAAAAACCCATATAGTAATAAAACTTCTCTTTTCTCTAAAATACATGAAATATAAAAAACAAAATCTAAATCTTCTTAAGCCAGGTTAGGCTCAGCTACAGATAAAGAAAGCACAGTAGATCACAGCTAATGTCGATGGATACACTATGGCCACCACAAAGTTCTGCTAAGCAAACATTCTACAGTCAAACCAGAAGTTTATAGTCCACTAATGAGTGAGTATACTCCCTTCTCACCCTTCTGGGTTTGTGAGACCTTGCTCAGGAGAATATTCTCCAAATTCATCCATTTGCTGGCAAATTTTAGTATATCACTTTATTCTTACTGCTGAGTAGTAGTCCATTGTGTAGATGTACCAAAGTTTGTTAATGTATTCCTCACTTGAGGGGCATCTAGGTTATTTCCAGGTTCTTGCTATTATGAATAATGCTGCTATGAACATAGTTGAGCTAATGTTTTTGGGGTGTGAATGTGCATCTTTAGGGTATATGCCCAGTAGTGGTATTGCTGGATCCTTGGGGAGAGTGATTCTCAGTTTTCTGAGAAACCGCTATACTGCATTCCAGAGTGGCTGAACAAGCTTACACTCCCACCAACAATGGAGGAGTGTTCCCCTTGCTCTGCATCCTCACCAGGATAGGCTGTCATCTGTGTTTTTGATCTTAGCCATTCTGACAGGTGTAAGGTGCTATCTCAAAGTTCAAAAATATTCAATGGAAAAAAGTGTCTTCAACAAATTGTGTTGGTGTACCTGGATGGCAGTATGTAGAAAAAATGCAAATAGATCCAAGCCTATCACCCTGCACAAAACTCAAATCCAAGTCGATTAAAGGCCTAAGCATAAAACCATCTACACTGAACTTGATAGAAAAGAAAGTGGGAAATACCCTCCAATGCATTGGCACAGGTGACCACTTCCTAAATATAACACCAGTAGCACAGACACTAAAAACAACAATCAATAACTGGGATCTCCTGAAACTGAGAAGTTTCTGTAAGGCAAAGGACACAGTCATTAAAACAAAACAGCTTACAGAATGGGAAAATATTTTCACCAACCATACAAGTGACAGAGGACTTATATCTAAAATATATAGAGAACTCAAGAAACTAGAGCCCAAAACCCTGAATAACCCAACCAAAACATGGGGTTCAGAACAAAAAGGGAATTCTCAGCAGAATTATAAATGGCTGAAAGGCATTTGAAAAAATGCTCAATGTCTTTAGCCATCAGAGAAATGCAAATCCTGTATTAATTTCTACTGGCTTCTAATTTTCTTAATTATGGATCACAATTTTTTGTGTTGTGTGTGGCTAATGATTTTACTTTATGTCATGTAGTGTGGATAATGCACTATGTAAGACATTCGGTATCTCCTACATTACTTTTCTCTTGATCTTGCCATTTTCTACATTATACAGCTCAACTACTGAGTGGACTGTTCACAAAATGAGGAATATTTACTATCTGCTATCCACAAATTGATCTAAAGATTAAATAAAAATTATAATTTAAGTTATGTGTACTATGATCTATATAGTAAATAGGCCCATTACACCGTCCATTTGTCCTTTGGTTAGGACTGTCTGCTCCCTGCCCAGCGAAGGGATGGGGAGTTGCAGAGAAGAGAAATGTCAAGATGTGGTGGGAGGGGGAAGGGACCTTGAATGAGGATATACAGGGATGGGAAAAAAAATTTCAGAGGGAAAGCTGAACACATAGTAAATATATGTGTAGCAATCTTATTTGCATTACCACCCTTGATAAGCCATGCTTATGATTCTTATTCTCTTCATAGTTATTGTTAACTTTTCCTCATTTTAAATTCATGTTACTGTTTTTTTGTTAAATACAAAATAAAGAAGGAAAAAAATATAGAGGAGAGAGAAAAAAAAAGAACCATCTTACAAAAAGCTTTTATATTTGTATGTTTGTTTCCATGAGTTAAGCAAGTATCTTCCTCAAGAAACAGTGTGGGCCCAGAAAACTAGTTATATCTTGGACACAGTCCCAGGGACACAGGACAATGTGGGGGGAATTGTGGACTGTTGTACAACATTATTTTAAAATGTGTTACATTCATTTATGCTGTGGAATATTTGTTTAATGATGCAAAGATGTGTTGTATTTTTATGTTGCTTTTGTTTAACTCTGTAAAGCTGCATTACTTTGCCTGTCTAAAACACCTGATTGGTTCAATAAAGGGTTAGACAGCCAATATCTAGGAAGGAGAAATGGATAGGTGGGGCTTCTAGGCATGGAGAATAAATAAGAGAAATCTAGGCTGCAGTGAAGAGGGTGAAGCAAGACAAGGAAAGGGAGAGGAGAATGCCAAGGTCCAGCCACCCAGCCAGCCATATATACATACATACATACATACATATATATTAAGGTAAAAAATCCCAGAGACAAAACTTAAAGAGAAAACATCATCTAAATTAGAAAGTCTGGCTAGAAATAAGTCAAGCTAAGGCTGGCATTTATAAGTAAGAGTAAGTGTCCATGAATTACGTGGTAGGCCTCCAAAGAGGAAAAAAACAACTGCAGTTGATCATACAACAGAAGGCATGCTTATATGAAAACTATGGCCTTGTATTCTCTGGCAACAGGAGCGGGACCAGCTTTGGCTGAATATGAAAAGGACACCAAGACAGAGATTAGCATAATGTCCATGTCCCCCTCCCTACTTGCCATGAAGACTGCTTTGGTTAGAGTACTTTCTGTATTCTCAACATTCTACAGACTTCTGGTGGAATTGTACTTGTACCACTGCTCAGACATTTGCCTCCTTAACTCACACTCAGGAGGAGCATCTCTAGTACAAGTGTATTTTGGTCAGGCGGTCCATGAGTTTATCTAGCAGGAGCAGCTTGAAGACAGCTCTAAGTCTTGCCCTGTTTTAACGTGTGGATTTGACAACTATGCAGTGCAAATCATGTACTCCTATCAGTAAAATAAAAAGAAACTTTCCAAATGACTAAAAAAGCACACACATGAAAAAGTCCAATATCATAGCCATTAGTGACATACAAATCAAAACTATAGTGTATGTCAATCTAGTCAGAATGCCTACATGAATATGAGCAAAGAGATAGAGACTATGAGGAAAATTCTTACAGTGATGGCTGGCTGGAGCTCTGGGGAGCTCACTGAATCAAGAACAGCCACCGAGGAACCTTCTGGAAAAGGAACTAGGCCCTCCAAGGATAGGCAACTGTCCATTCACATGGGCAGTATGTGGAGCCTTGAGGGGTGATCAGACTGTGTTTCTTCTATGCATAGACTGGCACTTCAGATCCCACTCCCTGCAGAGGAACACCTAACCCAGTCTTGATCATTAGGATGAAGAAATCAGATTTGCCTGGAGTGGATGCTGAAGTGATCCACATTGGAACCTCATGCCCTTTCTGGGGAGGGTGTAAGGATTCGTGGCATTCCATGTAGCTGAGCCAACTTGGCTCAGGTGGGATGCACCTTGGACGGAGGCATGCCACTGGACATGGCTGCATAAACCCTGTGGCATTGCCTAGGGAAACACCCCCCTGGAACCATGACGCATACCCATGCACGCCCCTTCCCTTAAAAGAGACTGCGAGCATGTGCTCCGGTCCTTTTTTCTCTGTCCCCTGACTTCTGTCCTGCTCCTCTGCTTCTGTACCCACCTGGGAATCCTCTCTTAAGTAAACTCTAGTGTGTGGTCTTGATAGTGTATATTTGCTTTCATGAGCAAAACTAACAGAGGGGACTGGGGGATGGGGAGGATGGAGGCTGAAGACTGACTGGGAGGGGTCAGGAGGGGGTAGGGAGGGAGAGCAATGGATAAAAAAGACTTTATTCTATGAACTAAATTAATAAAACAAAACAAAAAAACCCCACAAATGCTGGTGAAGAAACAGGAAAAGGAGCTTACACTTTGTTGGGAGGAATGTAAATTCTGTACAGCTACTATTTAAATCAGTATGTCAGTTTTCAAAGAACTATAAGTAAAACTACATATAACTTATCTATACCATTACTGAGTATACCTTTAAAAAAATTAAAAGCAGCATATAATATAAATACCTACATATCCATGTTTAATGCGTCACTTTCCCCAATAGCCAAACTGTGGAACAGCCTATGTGTCAATTAAAGATGACTAAATAAGGAAAATTTTTCTCTCTCACACACACATACATATACACTCATGCACATGCATGCACACACACAACTTTTATTCAACCACTCATCAGCAGCAGGACAGTGGATAGAAATAAACATTATTATACTCATTGAAATATGTCACTCTCATAAATATAAGTATCACATGTTTTCTCTTACATACAAAATATAGGAGAAAACAGAGAGGACTTGAAAGAACTACTATTAGTAATGTGGAAGAAATAATATGATCAAAAATATAGGCTATTCATTTATGGAAATACCACAAGAAAACATATTACCCAATATATCACTTTGTACATTTAATTTATGTTTAAATTAATGGAGGACTATAGAGGTTATTGAAATCTTATGCACACACTAATTGTTCAGAAGGCACATAAAATGCACATAAAAGTGATACTACACTGAGAAAAGGATGTTTGACTACTAAAAGTCAGAAACAGTTGCAAGACATATATGCCAGTGTTTAAAAAAAATAAAAAAGAGACATGAAGAGGCACGAGGAAATAAACACTTGCAAGGGCAAGAGTTTGCTCTGCAGAACCCACGTATAAAAGCCAGGCATGGTGGCACGTGCTTGTCATTCCAGAAGTGAGGAGATAGAGACAGGTGGATCTCTTGAGTTCAACGTACACTTAGTCCAGCTTACTTGGTGAGTTCCAAGCCAAAGAGAGACCTTGTGTCCAAAAAAGGTGGTGGACAGTGCTGGAGTAATGACAGCTGAGACTGTCCTCTGGCCTCCACAAAAGGGCATAACCCTCAGCCCCAGCCCCATAGGAAATGCCTTACTGCCTTTGTGGGAGGCAATTTTTTTTAACAGAACACACGAAAAAGGATAAAAACTACCAAAAATTAAAACAGGAACAATGTTAAAAATGTAAGAATTCTTTCCATTAAGTACAAAGACCTATTAATTTGAATATTTATATACAAAAATTATACAGACTATATAAAGAATTTCTACATATCTATAAAAGAAAAGAAAATGCCATGTAAAATTGGCAACAAGCCAGTCTGAAAAAAATATGGACAGTAGAATTAAATAGAGAATGAATGAGACAGTTCTCATTCTAATTATTTATAAGGATCAGGAAAGTGAAAATTAAAGCTATATTATACTGCATTTGCTCTTATATCTTAATAGCTAAAATAAAAACTACTGAGAACATTATATCTTGGTGGAGACACCAAGTAACTTAAATTAGGATGTACTGCCTATATATATGTACATATAATGACTATGCAGCAACAAATTATATATTTTTTCATAATCCATGAAGAAGCAATTTTACTTCTAGAAAATGATCTAAGCAGAAGTGTACCAGGATGAATATATATGCATTTACAACATCATTTATTGTTCACAATAGCTCAAAAACTTCAAGCCCCCCACATGGAAAATAGAATGATTAAATAAACTGTGACAATCACTCAATGAAATATTACATAGCAAAAGCCCCTCCAAAACCTAAAATGTGTAAATTTTATAAAAATATGCTAAGACATTTACAGGAGACTATAAGGACTCATTTTACATGACGCTGGAAAACAGGCAGAAGTAATACATGAGAGAGAAGTCAATCAAATCTTAAGAATTCTTAAGTTTAATAACCTGAAGTGAGAATGAGAAGTGATAGTGGGATGTGACAATTTGCTGTTTGTCATAATTTATTCTCCATTTTCTGTAGGTTATGATTCAGCAAACTTAAAAGCATCAACATAAAGAGTTTAACAGACTGGGATCAGCTACAGAACCATGCAAAACTAAAAGGGCTTCTAGAACAGTGCCTAAAGAGATGGCCACAAAAGGGGAGACCTCCCTGAAAAGCAGGGTCAGGAGGCAGATTCAAAATGGAACTAAATACATCCATTCAAGAGTTTTCCTACATCAAAATCAGGGGGCTCAAATGAAAAATGCATTCCTGTTCACATGGATGTGAAGATTTGTAAGGGATACTCTGAGATCTTGAACCATTACACTCCCCTTCAGCATACAAAAATAGCCTTCCTACTCCTGCCCTTCCAGATTTCTTGAAGACAGCAAGTTTCCTGTATGGAGACCTTGCATGTGCCTTACAAACCCAGGATGCTGACTCAGTGACACATTCAAAACCCATGTTCTCACTGCCTTCAGAGCAACCTCTAAGACCAGCTCTTGTTACAGGAAACAGCAGGGAAGTAATGTCCCTCCTCTAAGAAGAAAGAATTTATGCACAAACAAAGTGATAAACACAGTTCAAATATGCTCGCATAAACCCTGCAAACATGTGTGGCAGTGGATCTCAAGGCTCTAGATAGGAATTGGGGAGAAGAAAGGAAAATTACTGACATGACACCACAGCAGGACTGCTGCACCAACATTCCCTCCCTGCGGGAGAATGATTGGCTGGTTAACTACTTGCTATATAAAGGCACTGAATTTGTAGCCTAAGTTGCTCAGCTGTGGCGAAACCCAGTATCTGTAGCTGCCATCTGCTTCTGAAGTGTCACACAGTGGAATTCAGGGACAGGTGAACTGGAGCTCCTAGGCTGATACTGCGGCTGTTTGTTGTGTTGTTAATAATCAACTTTTTGTACTGACTCACTAAATCTTGTCTTCTTTCACCACCTGTGGAGAACAGCAAATTGGTGTCTTTATAGTATAGCTACTTCATGCACTTCTATTAGGCTTCTATAAAAACTGGCATAGCAATGTAGACAATGCCTCTGTGGAAGAGTAAGGCAAAGACATTCAGACTAATTCACTGATATGAGGAAGGAATGCATTAATCTATACAGTAGAATAAGAGGATAGTAAGTAGGTTTTCCTTTAAACAGAAGTGAGTTGATGAATAGTCACTGAATCGTGAAAGGTCATATTTCATTGAGCTTGTCTAAATGGTTCCTCCTTCTACCAAATAAGGAATAAGGGCTTTTAAAAAGTGGGAGGCAGTTAGAGATCCAGTCAGTATATCTGGAACTAGAACAAGAATTGGCATGCTGTTAGATAATGAATAGTAGCATGTGGGCTCTCTCACACAAGTCCTTGTGATACATTTTTTAAAAACCATTCCAAACACAACCTGCTGCTTTGCATTGCTGTTTCAATGAAATTATGAGCAACTGAGGAAGAATACAAAGGAAGTTGTTCAAGACATAAGACACAGTAGCTAAGCCAGGTATGGTGATGCACATTTGCAATCTTAGCATTCTAGCTGAAGGGACAGGCAGGAAGGCCGTAAATTGGAGGTCAGATTGGGTTACAAATGAGACTGCCTAAAAAAAAAAATACAAAGTAATATGAAGCAAAATACAGTAGCTATAGCTACTCCAGAGTGACTATATCATTAACAAGATGATAATGATGAGCATAAAAAATAGATTCCCTGCAATAGGACCTAGCCACAAGTCAATGTGCATTTGGCTATAAAGCAAAGATTTCAAGCTTGACCTGATGGCTCCCAACTGCAATTCTAGTACTCCAAAGTGTGAGGCAGGAGGATTACTGCACGCTAGAGACCAACCTAACCTACATAGTGAATTCCAGAACAACTGGAGCTACAGAGTGCAACACTGTCTCAAACACACGCACACACACACACACACACACACACACACACACACACACAAATCAATTTCAGCCACTAAATAACCAAAATAAGATTAAATAAGAGATTAATGCATTGAAGCTATTTCCAGATATGAGTTGTGTAGGTAGGGAGATAGGACATAAATAAGCAACTGTCTGTCTAGTCACAACAGAAAATTTCTCTATGAAGCCAGATTCTTCCCCAGAGGTCGTTCTCTCTTTTTAGGAGGAACAAAGAAACCACTGCCTACCAAGTGACTAATTTTTCTTCAACAACCATGCTGCCTGACCTTAACACTTTGTATTTTCACTTGAGGAACAGGCACTAATTATTCTAAAGGTCTGTCTGTTCCCACGTGGGCCCAGAGGCCATACTGCATATGCCTCTGTAAGGGTGCAATGAAGCAGTTCATAACGGTAAGAGATAAACTATATTTTGGTTTATTTAGATGACAGTATTAAGAGAAAAACCCTGATACATACTGCTTTCATGAGGGACAAGGCCACTTGATTTAGAAATGTGGTAAATGAACAGAATTAATAGTGATGATTTTCAGGCCATCTTTCAGAGTGCTGTTTTATTCTACTGGTATTATACTTGTTGCTTGATGTTTATTTGCCATTGCTGTTTTACATGCACATACTATGAATACTCATAAAAACCAGAGTGGAGCAATTCTCCTATTTTTTTTTGTTTTCTTTTTTAGGACAGGGTTCCTCTGTGTGGTCCTGGACCAGGCTGGACTCTAACTCACAGAGATCTGTATGCTTCTGCCTCCTGAGTGCTGGAATTAAAGGTGGCCACCATTATCTGGCTTGGATTCTCCTGTTTGTGCAGAGGCTCTTATAGAGTAGTGTTAGTGAGAGGTTATAGTAAAGCTGACTACTAGACTTCCATTTTCTCCAGAAGGAAGTTAGCATGATATTTGTGTAGTCGATGCAAATGCACAATTCAGTGATTTGTCTATTCTCAGAAAAGTCTAAATCAAACAATACAGCCAATTGAACCTAGAAAACTTTGCAGGATAGATATATTACCTGGATTAATTATCCAGCTAGGCAAGTGACTTTGCATCATGATCCTTTGATTTTATGATGCGGCTTTCTTGGGATATAGATATGAAATGATCCCCATAAGCTCAGGGGTTTGAAAATTTGTTCTGAAGTTAGTTATGCTGGTTTTGGAGATTGTAGAGCCTGCAAGAGGAAGTGGATCACTGATGGAAAGCTTTGAGAGGCATAGTCAAACCCATTTCCTGATCCACTCAGATGTGAGCAAGAAGCCTCAAGATCCTACTGCCACAACGATTAACTTCCCACACCTAACATTTCATTACCTCAACCAAGAAACTGAATGAATCCTTCCATCTATAAGTTGTTTCTTAATAGGTATCTGGTCACAGCTAGGAGAATGTTAACTAACACAACCTCTAAGAAGAATTCTACCTGTTTTATCAGTAGGTGACAAACCTTTGCCACAAAAGGTCTACTTTGTTCTCTGCTGCCATCTTGTGGCCCTTTCTGGCATCAGACATTGGCACCTCTTTCAGCTATGGAGTTGTCATTCTTTTATACTGGTAGCATCTGACCATACCATGTTAAGACTTAGATCTTATTTTTACTATGTTTATGACACTTACATTCTTCCTCTGCTCACTTATTCACAATGAAGGAGATTTAACAGTGCAATGCTGAACATGCCACTCAATGTGCATTTCATATTCTTTTTCATGTTCAGAATATTGGTATCACCAAGTGATTGAATGAATTTTTAATATGGAATATAAAAGATAGCGAGGCAAGTCATGTTGTCATAATTGTGGACTAGACATAATATTCCTATTGTATGGTTGTTATATGTGGCTGTTTCCTGCAAGGAGGATATTCTGTTTTGAATGATTGCTTGGGGAATGCTAGGGCAGAAGGGTCACAGAATACAGAGACCTACTGTGTATATCAGTGATTTAATATTGAAAATCTGAAGCCACTTCTTTGTTTCATCCTGATGATCTTAATTACATAATACAGCAAGGATGACTTCAAGGTATTGCTTCTACTGTTACTTTATTCCGCTCAGTATGCATCACAGGCCACAAGGAGAAAGATAAGTTCATAGAATTTGTAAAGCCTGGATTACTCCTCTGATGGCCTAATCACTGTTCCACATCCCACAAAATCCATGTTGTATTTGAAAAGGGTTTGGGTACCAGAATAGATAAAAAATAGATAGGGCATTAGGGGCTAGACTAGGAGCAATATGTTATGTAGCCATATGGTTGAGAGTGGGCCACAGAGCAACTTTCTGTTGCTGATATGTGTCCATTTTAGCTTGTATATTACTCCTTGAGGTTATTTAAAGTGATGCCACCTTTGTAAGATCTTGGGCTGTCCTAGCCAGGAGGTTCCATACCCATGATATCACTGTCTACTCTTTCAGAAACAATGGTTAGAAACATATTACAAACTTTAGATAATATAGTCAATAAGATGGCATTATCTCTGTAAGACTACAAAATTACTCTAAACTGACTTGTATAAGGTGTATTGGGTAACAGACTAGACTTTAACACTTTCAGGTTCAACAGAGTATAAAATTTTCAAGTATGTTAACCATTATAGTTAATCTTCCATTAATATAAAGTATCAGAAACAATCAACTTAAAATGTAAACATGCTTCTTTTTTTCACAGTTTTAGAGGTTTTAGCCCACAATGGAAAAAAAAAGCATGATGGTAGTTGAAATATGTGACAAAGTAAAATGGATCATTTCATGACAAGAAGTGAAAGAAAGCAAGATAAAAGGGACTAGAGAAGCACTCTTATCTCATTCAAGAAATGAGAATGCCCCATGTGATCTAAAAACCTCTCATAAGGTCTTATCACTTAGAGGCTTGAACACTTTGCAAGACTGTGATGCTAGGAACCAAGATCGAAGCATATAGGCTTTGTGGGAGGGGACTTTTAACAATTGTACTCAGTGATAGAGTAATTACCTAACAAGTGTAAGGCCCTTATTTAGTTCCCATAACAAGAAAAATAAAGAAGAAATCTCTGATATTTCTCCTTGAATATTAGTGGGACATTAAAACCATTTGATTCTCTACCCACACATTAGAACTCTCAACATGTCCACAGTAAATACCAACTTCAGTTTCTCCATTCATTTTGGAATCTACCATTTTTTTCCCATGAAAGAATTATTAAGTCATGATTTCATGTTATTTGTATGGTGGCAGAGGTTATTTTTTTTTAGTTCCAAAAAGTTTATACATATATTAAATGTTTTATTCTGTTATCTATCTTGTTATCAAACTTTAAATTCTGCCTTCAATTATTCTGCTCCGTGTCCACTCTGAACACATCCTTTGATGTCTTTCTGTGATTCTGGTTCACCGTCTTACTGCTTGTGCAGGGCTTCAGTTGCTGTGGAGGCTTCAGCTGTTAGGAACCCTCTCACTGGAGAATGAGGTACATTTGCAGAAAACTTTTCTATTAGCGGCCTCATCATCGGATAGTACACCTGCCAGAGACATCCAATTGTCCATATAAATGGTACCAGCGAGAGACTAAAAAATGTCCCCCATGGCCTTGGGAACTTCAATATCTTCTTTCTCTTCATCCTCCTCGGATCGCCTAAGTTCAGAGTCCATCCCTTGCATCTTGTTCTTCTCAAGCTGAAACTGCACAAAGTCGTCAATGACATGGAAGAGCTCGTGAGACACAGCTTTAAAGTACTTATGGTAGTCATACTTCACAGCCAGTGAGATGGCAGAGGTTTTATACCTGAATGAAAATTTAGGTGGCGCTAATCCATTCATTCCTCAGAGACTGACTGCAACAGTTTCTTTCTCTATAAGCACATTCACAGAATGGCTTTATCAATGCCTGAAATGTTAGGTCTCAGATATGAAATGGCCTGTGTACCCTATAATGGAGTGCTTCTATTAAGTAAAAGGTGCTAGTTCATACTAAACATGAAGCTACAGTTACTACCTGGTGACTTCATTTTTTTCATCATAGTGGATAATCACTCACAGAAAGGAGTTTATATGTCAATGGGACAAAATGACCTTGATTACCATCTCAACCTAAGGAATCCTGCTGTTTAATGGGAATAGACAGAAGGAGGAGTATGCCAAGCTTTCAAATTATTAACTCCCTCCTTTACACTGAGGAAAGTAAAATATGTTTTCTAATTCCTCTAATAACTGCAAACTTATGACAATATATTTATGATTAACATGTAAGTAGGAATGTCTAAGGAGAAATATATAGTCTAAATGTTGAACAATAATAGAGCAAAAAATGTCAAGCCTATACAAAAATTATAAGCTTCACTACAGTTTGCTTTCAAGGGGACTTAGAGGAATATTTCATTATAATTTAAGCAAATGCCCATCAGAAACACTTAACTACATGACAGCATAATCATGAAATCAAAGAAACAACGCAGACAGCAAGTGGATGGGAAGAAAATGCAAATAAAAATATTGCACCCATAAAAAATGCTCACTGTTGAAAAGAAACAGCTGAAGGAACTACTTCCAGAATCGTACAGCAGCAACATCTAAAACACAATGAAACCATGGTCCAAATCAAACCGGCAGAACTCTGAAAATTAATAACAGGGTTTTAATCATTCAAACCACATTTGTTGAAAACAAATATCAAATCAAATGGACAGTGAGCTGTGTTTCATTTTAATTGGCTGTATTCTGATCCTTCTCACCCCAGATCAAGGGAAGTGGTGAACACCTGCTTTGCAATTATGTTACTTGCAGAGCTTGTAGCCTGGACCAGTGAAAATGTGGAAATGAAAAATAACAAAATTAAAATCTCAACACCACTTTATCCCCAGATAATGGTCATTATTTCACATATCTGACAGCTTTCTGCAATATTCTTATTATCAGAATAACATCATTTGGTTTTCTTTAGAGTTCATGCTATGTGAAGTCACCTATTGTCAAGGTGTCTGGATGGAAAAAGAACACATTTGGTGGCATTTGTTAATGTTGCAACTTAGAGAGAAAGAGATACCACCTAAATCTAAGTAGAAGCTGCACAAAAATCTTAAAATGAAAAATATGGGAGGAAAACATTCACAAGATATTTTGAAGAGTTCCAAAATAAATGAGATCTGGGAAGGTCCAAAAAGTACCTGAGAAAGGCCTAAGCTTTGGTTTAAAGCTGGTGCTAATGCTCTATGCCAGTGTTCTGTACAACAGGAAAATAATGGCTGAGGCAGAGCTGTAAACTCCCCGATGGATCACAGACAGCATTCCAAGATGTACTCACAGGCAAGCACCTGGGTAAGAGCTGGAATTTTTATTGGTATAGAACATTTAAGGAAATGCTTCCAATTATTAGCTGGCCACTGTTGTAGGACAGAATTCAATGGCCACAGATGATGAGGTAGTAAAAAGGCAATCATTTGAGCAAAATCATTATGGGAGAAAACAACAGAAATATAAACCAGAGCAACAAATTTAAAAGAAGCAGATCTCCACTATTGCATTATTTAACAGTTTAACAAAAACAAAGCCACAGCATACACAAATAGCCCCCAAAATAAGCATGACTCATATAAGCAACAGGAAGTGTTCCTGATCAAGCCAGACACTGGATCACCAAGGCATGTAAATCAGTTATTTTACAAATATTTAAAGCACTGAAAGATGCTTAAATGAAGTGTTAGATGTGAGAACAATCTCTCTCCAAAATAACAGCACCAAGAAATGGACATATTTAAGAAATATGGCAAGAAATAAATGCATAAAAACAAACAAAATAATTTGGGAGACTCAGATGCATGTCCAGGTTGGAATCAGAGACAGGCCCTAGGCTTTAGCTGTGAGGGGCCTCCCCCAGAAACCCCTAAGAGAAGGAACCTCCCACAGCCAGGCCCTGCCTCCAGGGTGAACTGCATCATCAGAGATAAACTGATGCCTTTGAAACTCAGACCTGTGTCCAGAGTGGAATCAGAGGTAAGCAGATTCCAGCTCCTGGGCAGCCTGTCTGGAGACTCCCTCTCTGAGGCTGGGGTCACAACCAAGGTTCTGATCTCAGAATCTGGCTAGAAGACAAGCCCTAGGCTTTAGCTGGGAGGGACCTCCCCCAGCAACCTCTATTCGAAGGGACTTCCCATGGCCAGGACCTGCCTTCAGATTGAACTGTATCATCATAGACAATCAGGTCTTCAAAACAAAGAACCATGTCTAGAGGGGAGTCAGAGATCATGCAGACCCCTTGCTCAGAGCAGACAGGAGACATACAAGCCCTTTAGCCACAAATGACTAGGAGTTGACTAAGTGTGAACCACTGAAGCCATGGGCAGACACCAGTGCAAGAATACATATAACAATATAAAGAACAACAAGTAAAAAAAGCCCATGTACAGATGGTTTCAGTGCAGAATTCTATCAGACATTCAAAGAAGAACTATTACCAATAATCCTCAAACTGTTTCACACAGTAGAAACTGAAGGAATATTGTCAAACTCTTTTTCTGAGGTCACAATTACCCTAATATCCAAGCCACTCAAAGATGCAACAAAGAAGGAAAATTACAGACCAATTTCCCTCATGAATATTGATGCAAAAATTCTCAACAAAATTCGGGCAAACTGTACACAACAACATATAAAAAATATCATCCACCATGATCAAGTAGGTTTCATTGCAGAAATGCTGGGATGGTCCAACATACAAAAAACCGTAAATGTCATCCATCATATAAACAAACTAAAGGAAACAACCCACATGATTATATCCTTAGATTCTGAAAAAGCCTATGACAAAATCCAACACTCCTTTATAATAAAAGACCTGACTATATCAGAAATACAGGGAAAATATCTAAACATAATGAAGGCGAGTTACAAGAAGCTGACAGCCAACATCAAACTTAATGGAGAAAAACTTAAAGCAATCCCACTAAAATCAGGAAGTAGACAAGGCTGTTCTTTCTCCACTAATCTATTCAATATTGTTCCTGAAGTTTTAGCTAAAGCAATAAGAAAATCAAAGGAGATTAAGGAGATATAAATTGGAAAAGAAGAAGCGAAACTATCTCTATTTGCAGATGATATGATTGTATACATAAGTGATCCACAAAATTCTACCAGGGAACTTCTACAGCTGATAAACACCTTTAGCAATGTAGCAGGATACCAGACTAACTCCAAGAAATCAGTAGCTCTCCTATACACTAAAGATAAAAGGGCTGAAAAATAAATAAGGAAAACATTACCCTTTATAATAGCTGCAAATAGCATTAAATACCTTGGAGTAACTATAACTAAAGAAGTATCAGATATGTTTGACAAAACTTTAAATTACTGAAGAAATTGAAAAGCATATCAAAAATTGGAAAGATCTCCCATGTTCCTGGATAGATAGGATCAACATAGTAAAAATGGCAATCCTACCAAAAGCAATCTACAGATTCAATGTACTTACTATCAAAATATCAACACAATTTTTTACAGACCTTGAAAGAACAATACTCAATTTCACTTGGAATAACAGGAAAGCCAGGATTACCAAGACAATTTTGCTCAACAAAAGAACATCAGAAGGCATAACCATCCCTGACTTCAAGTTATATTATAGAACTACAATAATAAAAACAGCCTGGTACTGACATAAAAACAGACTTGTGGCTCAATGCAATCGAACTGAAGTTCCCGACATAAACCCAAAAATCTATGAACACCTGATCTTTGACAAAGAGGCTCAAAATACTCAGTGGAAAAAAGATAGTATCTTTAACAAATGGTGTTGGCATAGCTGGATGGTAGTGTATAGAAAAATGCAAATAGAACCAAGCCTATTACCCTGCACAAAACTCAAATCCAAGTGGATGAAAGACCTCAACATAAACCCAGCCACACTGAACTTGATAGAAAAGAAAGTGGGAAATACCCTCCAACGCATTGGCACAGGTGACTTCTTCCTAAATATAACACCAGTAGCACAGACACTAAGAACAACAATCAATAAGTGGGACCTTCTGAAATTGACAAGCTTCTGTAAAGCCAAGGATACAGTCAATAGGACAAAATGACAGCCTACAGAATGGGAAAAGATTTTCATGAACCCTACAAATGACAGAGGACTGATCTCTAAGATATATAAAGAACTCAAGAAACTACAGCCCAAAATCTTGAATAACCCAATCAAAAAATGGGGTTCAGCTATCAAAAAATGGGGTACAGATCTAAAAAGGGAATTCTCAGCAGAGGAACTACCAATGGCTGAAAGGCACCTGAAAAAGTGCTCATCATCTTCAGCCATCAGAGAAATGCAAATCAAAACAACTTTGAGATACCACCTAACACCTGTTAGATTGGCTAAGATAAAAGGCACAGATGACAACCTATGTTGGAGAGGATCCAGAACAAGGGGAAACACTCCTCCATTGTTGGTGGGAGTGTAAGCTTGTTCAGCCACTTTGGAATGCAATATGGCGGTTTCTCAGAAAATTGAGAATCAATCTCCCCAAGGACCCAGCAATACCACTTCTGGGTGTATACCCTAAAGAGGCACATTTACACTCCAAAGGTATTAGCTCAACTATGTTCATAGCAGCATTATTTGTAATAGCA
>PVIH01012151.1:0-64994 GCA_004025045.1 Sigmodon hispidus
GGGTTGGTGAAAATCTTTTCCCATTCTGTAGGCTGTCGTTTTGTCCTATTGACAGTGTCCTTGGCTTTGCAGAAGCTTCCCAGCTTCAGGAGATCCCACTTATTGATTGTTGGTCTTAGTGTCTGTGCCACTGGTGTTATATTTAGGAAGTGGTGGCCTGTGCCAATTTGTAGAAGTGTATTTCCCACTTTCTTTTCTAACAAGTTCAAAGTGGTTGGGGTTAAGTTGAGGTCTTTGATCCACTTGGATATGAGTTTTGTGCAGGATGACAGGCTCGGATCTATTTGCATTTTTCTACACACTTCCTTCCAGTTATAACCTTCTCTTTTTAAATTGATGCTCCTGAGCCCAGAGTGGAATCTTAAAGTAAGTAGAGGTCGAATTCCAATGCCGCCTAGCTTTCCTTTTCTTTCTTCCTTTCTTTTTCTTTTTCTTTTTTTAGAAAGGTAAATTTATTGTGGTACACATGACAGGATGTATAACAAATAAAAGAGAAATTTTTTTGGACAGCATTTGTGAATAGTTAGTGAACTGAGCTTCACTAACAGGGGAATAAATAAATGGCAGCTCAAAGCTTGCCGGATTTTCTTGTTTATTCCACTGCTCCTGTAGACTGTTTTTTGGCTTCTTCTCTTTACTTACTGCAGTGCCAAGTTGTTTCCCCAAGTTCTCTTGTAAGTAGATGAACTGTTTTTCTCCTGTTGCTTTGATGAGTTTTTACCTTTCTCCATTTTAATCAACACATGTCTATGTATCTTATGTTTATGCTACTTGGATTTGCCTGAATTTGCTGTGTACCTTAAAATTTTTCATTCAGTGTGAGAAGTTTTATTTTATTTAATTTTGTGTGTGTATTTTAAATCACTTTATTCACCCATCATCTTTCAATAAAATAAGAATGCTTTTGCTTAAAGTCCACTAATGAGCGAGTACATCCCCTGCTTATCCTTCTGGGTTTGTGAGAACTCGCTCAGGAGGATATTCTCCAAATCCATCCATTTGCGAATTTTAGTATACCATTTTTTTTTAACTGCTGAGTTACTCTATTGTGTAGATGTACCACAATTTGTTAATCCGTTCCTCACCTGAGGGGCATCTGGGTTGTTTCCAGGTTCTTGCTATTATGAATAATGCTGCTATGAACATAGGGAACTCCCTTTCTTGAAGGGTGAGAACCCTCATAGTCTCCTGACACTTCTTTCCATTCAAAATCAAGGTTGTTTTGGGCATGGGCAGCACAGTACACCATACAACCATGCAGCATCCCCTTTCACACCCATCCTTTTCACTCTTGCAATCATGTAGTTTATTTCCTTCTTTTAAAATTCCTCAGAGTTTATATTAGGGTCTAATAAATCACTGCATAAAATGAAGATCAAGGGCATATTTGTACAGGTAAGACTATAAATAACAAAGCCTACATGCTCTGAGAAGGTATTCATAAACAGGATTCACAGCAGTGCCACAGGATGGGGAAAAGTAGTGTCTTACCTTGTGGGCTCAGCACCTGCTTTTTTACTAAGGCAAGGTGCACTGCAGGTTGTGAAAGGTGACTCTGGTCCACTCTGGGCTGCTGTCTGTTTGGAATATGAAGGATAGCACTGAGTCACTGTGGGATGCTGCTCAGGTGTTGGGCATTTCAGTATTGGGTTGACTCAGGCTGCAACTGCAGCTCCACATGTTCTTGCTAGCAATTCTGCCTTTCAGGAGAAGACATAGGCACAAACCCTCGAAATGTCTTACTTGAACCACTCTGAAGCTGTCTGATACCCAAGGTAAGCTTCAGGGGAACCATTTTGGCTGCTGTTGAGCTGTGGAAGTAAGCTTCAGTTATACTGAGGCTCAGTGGAATCTGGATGTGCCTAGTGGGATGGGAAGACAACCTCTGAAGCTGGTAGTTGAGGGAAACTGATAAGGAGTCAGCCACGGCTAGAGGAGAAGGCAACTAAGCCAACTTGGGTCTGACTTTTATTTTATTTCCAATTTTAAACTAAGTTGATGATGAGGGTGAGGTGCTGTGGTTACCATGGTGATCTGCTTTGTTCCTAGGGGATGGCTGTTTGGAGACTCTTAGGAAGTGGGAAAAGTATGCACGAGGTTGCTGATGGATGTGCCCTGTGGTTTATAGTTGGGTCCTGCTTCCAACTACATCTCTTTCTCTGCTAGTCCACCAGGGATGTGAAGAATCCCAGGCTTGAGCTGCCACCAAACATTCTTGGGGCAACGAATTCTGCCATGACATCCCTGCCATGAGGCAGTATAAGTCCTCTCTTGAGTTACATTGTCAAGGACTTGGTCACTGTGACAATGAAATAATTAAAAGTGCTTTCTAATTTCCCAAATTAAATAGCATTCTCTCCCTGCAGCCCGCTCTAATACACTTATCCTAGCCTGTATGGTGAAGCTGCAGTTCATCTGCTCTACCAGTAGGGGCGTGGTACATAATCACAGGCAAGGACTTCTCCAAATCTCCCACTGTCTCCAGGTCAGGAGTCCAGCCTTGGCTCAGAGGTTAAGAGCACTGACTGTTCTTCTGGAGATTCTGAGTTCAATTCTCAGCATCCATATGGTGGCTCACAACCATCTATTATGACATCTGGTAACTTCTGTATACTGTATACATAATAAATAAATCTTAAAAAAAAAAACAAAAAAAAAAAACAAGCAAATAGATGCTGTTTAGAGAGACTGGGTCAGGGGATGCAGGTGTGTCCTCAGTCCTTTGATCTGAGTTCTTACCACTTCCTTTGCTTTTTCACTGTTCTGGACTCCTGCCTCTATTCCTGCGCTGTCCTGACGGCCTCTCCATTCTTCCTACCTAGGAAGGAAGTGTTTTTTTCTCAGAACATTCTCACAGTGCCTTGTATTGAGCTTTTTCTGCCCATTAGATTTGGAATCCCCTCTATTCCAACCAATCCCCTTCACAGAACACTCATTTCAAGAAAGATCCTGTTCACAGAGGGAAGGAATAAAACAAAAATAGGGTATTGCTATTTATTAAATCATTTTCTGATCCCAACTAGGAAAGCCAGATTTTATGTTCAAGTCTAGAGATTACAATCAAGTATTTTAGATTGTAAAAACCAGACCTCCTCAAATTCTTAGGGTTATCCCTTCCCATTCAGATAGCATCTTCAGAAAGTGTGTGATCATACCTCTTAAGGCTGGCGCTGAGTTTGGCTTCTGTGTTTCTTTACTCTGTATGTAGAAAAGACAACTTGATTTTGTTTATCAGAGACATCTTTGTCATATCATCTGCTGCACCACTAAACACATGCACACAGTGAATGCTTGCTCAGAACACATTCTTCCAAAAATCAGATATTATGAGAATTCGTGAATTATAATTCCCAGTAACATTTGGCCTTGAATTCTGTCTTTGACAATCCTGCTTGAGAGTTTGTCATTAGTTGACTTTGTAATCCAAAACAAAAACTAATATGCTGAAATAATAGCATGCTTGTTTTATTCTGCTGGTAAATAATAGCATCAATCATTTCTACTTTTAAAACTATTCACCAAGAACTTTCATTTCTGACGATGAGTTCAGGAGTGGTCAGATAATGCAATAAATAGGAAAAAAAAACACCTCATAGAGAGTAGCTTTTATCAAGCTTTGTCTAAAGTGTCAGAATATATTCTTGCATCTACTGGAGGTCATAGCACAGCAAGATGGGCTGGGCAAGATGGGTGTGTGTAGGTACACTGAATGGTTATGGCTGAAGGAAGAAACCACTATAGTAAGGGCCATGTGAACCATGAGACACTAGACGTGTCACATGCCAGTCCAGAGCCATGACTGGATGGGGGAGGTCAGTCCTGCTACTGCTGTTGTTTCAGCCAGAATAGAAGGAGCAGATCACAACACACACACACACACACACACACACACACACACACACACACACACACACTTTGATATGACTACTGAGCCATTAGCTTTTTTTTTTTTTTCCCACAGCAGGCTGCCTCCCCACTCTGTCATGAGGGGTTCCCAGGTCACTGTTGTCAACTCTGCAAGCCTGTGTGGGTGGCCTCTGTCTGACTTGTCTCTCTCTGTACAACATTCTTTCTTCCTTGTTCTCCGGTCCCTGATGAGCCCATGAGGTCACAGATGGAAAACTATCCGCTGAGACTTTCAAGCTAAATGAGTTCATTTCGTCTGAAGCTTTGAAAGAAAAGGTGGATTCTTTCGCCCTGAGATCAGAGCACTTGGTGGTTAAGACTGGGCCAAGGTTGCTCTCGTTGCTAGGGGCCCTGCTCTGCATCAAGGAGGAGAGTTATGGGGGTGTGGTAGTGAAGTACAAGTGAAGGGGCCACCAATGCATGCCTTTGCTCCCAAAATCTGATTGGAGAGACCTCCTACAATTACTGGGGTGGATCCAGGGCTGAGGACTCCTGCTTGGCAGGTGGAGTAAAAAATGTGTTTATGAAGGAGCTAGTCGTGTAGCATAAATGGATGTTGAAATAGACCAGAACAAGGCAGAACAACCCACCAGCAGATAGCCATAAAAACTCAGGTTACACAACAGAACACATACTTTGCCCTGCTCATCCCTTTCTGAACTCAGGGTCAGGACCCTGCCTGAACCTCGCTTCCCAGCTGCTCTTTGCTTGCTTTAAACACTCTTCCTAGGTTTTTCAGCCCAGGCTAGGCCAAGGTGTCATTTATCACCATCTCTTTTCTAATATTTATTTCCTATTATTTGTGTGTGGGATGACTGCCTTCGAGTTCTCTGGACAGGATGCAGATTTCTCTTTGACATGCTAGACTTCCCGGGAAGAGGACTAAGGGAGAGTTGAGAGGTAGGAACAGAGTGTGGAAGGAGCTTGCCAGGATTTCCCATGGAATTTTTAGCTAAGAGACCTCAGAAAACCTTTTCTTCGCCCTAAAATCTTACCACTTTCTTATTTGAAAACTAATTAACCTCCGTGAACACTGCTTTGAGCCCACATCTCCGGCTCCATGTGAACCTTCTCTAAGCACAGTGCCGATTGCCTGGTTTCCTACATAGACCGTCTGAGAACGTGATAGTGTGGGGTACCCAGGCTTCACATACAGATGTGATGCAGATGTTCCTGGCAGCAAAGGGATCCTTTTGCAGAGGCAGTTCATACCACACTTTGCCAAAATTAGTCGTGGTTTCTACAAGTTTCCAGTTCTGCAGGGTATTTGGATCAGAATGCCTAAGGAGAAGAGAGAATTTTAAGAATTTCACTTTCATATCAAGATGATTCAGATAACTCTCCTATTTCCTATCACTTTTTCTTCTTTAATATTTTTAATTTTTAAAGAATTCATATAATGTGCTTTGATCATCTACATTCCCCTACTCTCTCCCTAATGCTTCCCTTATCAACCTCTTTCCTCTTTATCCCCAACTTTCTTTCTTTTGTTTTTTTAAAAAAATAACCCATGAGCTCCAACTTGTGTTGCTGCTGTACTCCTGGGTGTGAGGTCATCCTCTTCAATGTGGCCAACCTATCAGGAGCCATACCCTTAAAGAAAACAGACTCTGCCTCTTCTAGAAGCCACTGAGTACCTACAGCGCCTCAGTTAGGGTGGGGCTCATGGACATTCTGCCCTCTTTGCTTGAATGTTGACTGGCTTGATCTTGTAGACATCTTGTGCAGACAACCACAGCTGCTGTGAGTTCATACATGTAACACTTCTGTCCTTCCAGAAGACACTGTCACTCTGGTCCCTGCTGACCTCTGGTTCTTGATCTTTCCACCCCTATTCCTTGATAGTCCTTGAGGCTTGGGGCAGGTTTGGTGTGATGTCCCATTTGTGGCTGAGCACCGCATTGACACTTAGTCTCTGCACTTTGCTCCGTTGAAAGGATAAAGAACAGTAAATATGTTTGAAACCGTCATATAGAGGCTTGTTTATTCTGTCTCTCTATGTTTAATTGAATTTACTTTAAATTAAATTTCTACCAGAAGTTTTAAATAGAAAGCCTATTCCAGGTTCAGATGTAGGGTACAATCCACCCCACAACTTGCTGGTCAAAGTTGTCTGGGAGACACCTCAATATAATACAAGCCATTACTATTATTCTTGGTTGCCTATCAGAACTGGATGGTAAGGCTATTGCTGAATGCAGCACAATTATTTGTTATAGGATATGGAGAATCAGATGATACATGTCAGGAAGCTTCCTCCCTGCTGGCTAGCATTCATAGTCCTGGAATGTGCTTATAGGTTGTTAGGAGAAAATCATTGGCAGTCTTACCTAACTTTGAACCCTGTGAACTATAATAATAAACAGTATTGCCAGGTATGTTCCAGGATGCAATAGTGGCACAAATGTTATAGGGGTAATCAAGCAATTTTTGCTTGGGTTTAAGGCTTACCCCACAAAAGGATACAAACAGACCTAGCACTATAAATTTTGCCTACAGTCATGGTTGACTTCACGAGGGGTAAACCTATTTTAAGTGGGTATAGTAATAAACTGCCCTCTTAATTCACATCTCTCTACCTGTGGATTAGTGTGGCTCTCAGCTCATTATAGAAATTTCTTTGTGGTTAACCTAGAAACCTCTCATTTTTTGGTAGCATGTAGAATACCTTTTAAAACTGCCCACTCTGTTATATATAGATCTTTTAGAATAAAACACCATCAAGTTCTTATAAATTTATAAGATAAGAATAATTTTGATGAAAATAATTTTTAGTGGAAGAATTAATCTCCTTAGATTTTCTCATAGTAGCATTTCAGATTTTGAATAAGAGCTGGGAGATGGCTCAGTTTATAAAGTGTTTGCCTTGTCTCACAAGCTTGGGAACATGAGAGTCCAGCTCCCAGATCAATGAGATCTTTATGTCAGAGGAGGTAGACTGTGTTCCTGAAGATTTCCAGCCTGCACATGTGCGCGCGCGCGCGCGCGCGCGCACACACACACACACACACATACACACACACACACACACATCTCATCATCATCATCATCATCATCATCATTTAAACTAGCAATCTGAATGTATAGCTATTTTGACATTAGGCCCAGAGACTTCTTTAATACAGCAGTTTATAATTTTTGTTGGCCCTTTGCAAGGCTCACTATAAAGTCAGAGACAGAATTACCCCTGGAGAACCCTGTTAGAATCATAGCAGAAATGAAGGAGAAAAATATGACCAACTTTTCTTTCTTTCTTTTTTTTTCTTACATGTGAAGATCCAGACTAGGTAAATACAAGATATGCCTTTTATACCCTATTTCCCACTCCACCCCATCAGCAGAAGCAGTGAAAAAGAGGAGGAGGAATACTAATTTTCCTATATTTTATGGTGGCTATAAATGTCTTCATAATTAGAGCACCTGTTCATAGAATCTTCGTTCTTCTATGTAATCCTAGAATGATTAAGCCAATGGGAAAAAAATCTAGAAGGAATAAAATCCTATGAGTTGATATTTTCTGGGAAGAGGTTGAAATAACAGTAATCTTCTAAATTTGGACCCCTTGTGATTTTGTGACTCCCCTAAAAACCTTTCTTTGCTAATAAGAAATACACTGGGAAAGACTGGTGCTATTGAGACTGCTTGCTGGTGTTAGGCAGTGAGTCATTCAGCAATTCAGCTCTTACAGATGCTTTAATTAAATACCTATCACGGTTGATCTGAGTGCACGTGTGAGTTGTGTGTTGTGTGTGTGTGTGTGCACATGTGTGTGTGTGTGTGTTGTATTCATACATCAGTGATTCTTTTCAGTGAAGCAGATGCTCAGCACATTTATCAGGCCTTCAGTCTCCTTCAGAACACAATGGGATGGCTCATTGGATTGTCTTGGTTTCTGTCAGATCAGGTGTGTACTTGGTTGATCCAGGCCAGTTATTTGGAGAACCATATGAAAGACTCTTAGGGTTCAGAACTTGCAAAAATACATGGTCACTATCAAACTAGTAAGACATCTTCTTTTTCTCCAGCACTGCTTCCTCTCTGCCCCAGTAATATCCACCTTCCCCTTCATCCTTTTGTCCTGAGTAACAGAATCTAAGTATCTGCCTGAGTTACTTTCTTTGCTTCTGTACTGGGAGAAAATGTAGAGTTATGTCTCATGTTCAAATTCTACAGTAACAACAGTAATTTGACCAGCAAACAGACATTGAGTTCTTAGGTCTATTTTGTGGTGCTAGGTGAATACTTTATATAAATCCTTTGTTTAATCCCTAAAATGTCCCCACAAAGAGCTGCCAACATCATGTTTACTTTACAGGTGACAATGCTGAGACCAGAGGCCATTGGCTAGTGTGTGAGAATTCTGAGTGAGTGAAGCTACTGAGTGAGCTACTGAGTGAAGAATTCTGAGTTCGGATCCAAGCAGGCACCACTTGATGTGCTCACCCAGTGCCTATGCCAGTCTGGATTTTCTCCCTACATTTCTGGTTCTTATAGTCTTAAGAGATCAATTGTTAAAAGGCCATTTGTTGGAAAGCACTTCAAATTTACTACAAAACCACATGTAACATAAGTAATCAAGAGAAATATAAGAACAGCAGCTCAGATGTAAACTGAGTCTTTGTTTTGTCCAAAAGACATTCACTCCCTTCTGTTTTTGCTCATTTCAAGGTCTAGTTACCCAGAATTCCTTTCTACATGTCCACAGAGATTCACTTAACCCCTTTAACAAGTAGTGTTAGAATGGCAAACTGTGAATAGGATCCATATGTAAGTAACCATCACCAGGACAACACAGGTATGGTCCTCATATCCACTTAGGCCATCCCAAGTGGTCCAAGGATTCAAAAGTATCAAATAGAAAATTCATCTCACATGCCTGACCCTAGAGCATGTCAGATGAGCATCATAGCAGTCTGCAAAGGAGCCACTCACTGCACAGCTGACTGGCTGGAGCAGCATGCCCTGCTGGAGAGTGCCAAGCCTGGTTCATATTGAAAACCACATGGCAAGGGCTATCTGTCTGTCCACAAGGTCACATACTCTTGCTTGTAGACTTCCGTTAAAATAAAATTTAAAGGCACGTTGAACTAACCAGTTCCCTTTCTTTCTGCTTCTGACCAGCTATCGCTGAGAAGGTCATTGTCCTGAAGTTACAATGCATTCTGTATATTCTTTTGGGGTTTTCTCTCACATAATAATATATTAATGAACATATAGACTATTTTATGGTTTATGGTTTATTTTTTAGATTCAACACACACACACACACACACACACACACACACACACAGAGAGAGAGAGAGAGAGAGAGAGAGAGAGAGAATGAGAATGGTATGTGTACATGAATACAGTTGTTCTCAGAAGCCAGAGGAGAGCATCAGATCTCCTGGACCTAGTTACAGGGAAATGTGAGCATGAGCTGCCTGATATGAGTGCTGGGGACAGAACCCTGGTCCTCTGGAAGACCAGGAAGTACTCTTAACCACTGAGCAATCTCTCCAGCTTATATTTTATGCTCTAAAACATTCACAAATTGTGCTATGTTATTTTACCACTATTCCTTATAGTTTATGCTACTATATGTACAAATATGATTTATGCCAACAAGATTCTGCAATGTTTCATCATATGAATAACTGTTGACTCATCTTAGGGTGAAACTTGATAATAATTGTCTTGCTGTTACAAATAGTACCTCATCAAGTGTTCTCATGCATTTCTGGTAAGATGCACTTTGGAGACTTTTACAGTGGATAGGAAAAGCCTCAAGCCAAGGTTTTGGATGCTAACTGGATCATCCCAGACAAATTCCACTGGCTTGTTACACAACCACATTTGTTAAATGTTGGAGACAGTTGGAATAGATATGAGCATCTTTAAAGTGCTCAGCTTGCCTCCCAAGGAGCAGAATTGATGTCATCCTGACAAGTGGCACATGGGACCGTCCCTTTTCCCATTATTAGCACTGTATTACCAGAATTAGATTCCATATAAAAATACCTCATTGATTACATGGTTTGCTGTACAAATACCTCCTTCTTACTATTGGTGGAGTTTCTGCCTTGATTATATATAGTATCTTTTCTGATACAGAAGTTTTAGTTTTAATATTGGAGGTTACGTATTTTTCTTGATGATTATGAACTTTTTATGCTTTGTGATGTAAAATTTTCCATGATGCAAGATCATAATGAACATCTCTTATATAAGGTACAGTCTTTTTATTTAGGGCTTTAATCCATCTTAAATTCTTTCTGGACCTTGTATTAAACACTTATTAGAAGAGGATATGAGGGTGCCAGGGATGGCTTACAGAGGAGCCAGGTTTGTTTTTTTTTTTTTACACAATACCCACATTTGGGGGTTCACAACTCCCTCTAACTCCAGCCCCAGGACATCTGACACAGTCTTATGGCCTTCAAGATCTCCCCTCATACCTCTAGGGGCTCCCCCATATATACATTTACAGAAACACACATATACTCATATAAATAAAAACACATTCTGAAACAAAATGGAACAACAACAAATATATTGGATCAAAAAAGTACTTTGGAATGAAGCCAGAGAAAAGGAGTGGAACATTAAAAATTGTTCTGAACAAAACTGACAAATGTCAATAAATCTCAGCAAACACTTGTCAGAGAATTTTCACTACTAATAACTTAATTTGAGGACTGATAATGAAGCATATGCCAGCCAGAGAGCTCATGGACCAGGAACATTTGTGTACAGGCTCGACAACCCTAGTTTAATCCCTGGGTCCTACAAGGTAGTAAAAAAGAAGCACCTTGGAGAACTGTCCTCCGACCTCTATTTGTGTGCCATAACATACAAATAAAAACATATACAAATTCATAAATATATAAGTGAATATAATTTCAAAAATGTAAAATTGAAATATCGAGCAACAATAAGTCAGTAAGGGAATGTCTGGGATTAAAGTGTTTTAAGATTTGGCACTTTAGGCACGAGAGCAGCATGGAGGCTCCTGGAGGTAGGAGGGTGCAAAGAGACCAGAGGATGAGGAGAAATAGTGTGTGTCGGGGGATTGATAAGAATAAATTCATTTGCAAATATCATTAGAGCCAAACACTCTGCATGGTAATTAAAATAAATAAACACAAGTACTTCAAGGTTCAAATATAATCTGAAGCCATTTCTTTTATTCCCTATGTTGACTATTCCACCCCCTTTTCATATTCCCCATCTTTCATATTTCTGTATATACCTTATTGGTAATTTCCTTAGAGTGTCCAGTTTACTAGTACTTCATTAACTGATGTGTAATCTATAGTCAGATGTAAGCTGTAGCTGGACTTCTAATTGATTCTGCTAAGCATTGCTCATTTACTGTTCTTACTGTGCTGTTCTTTCTATTTTATGTATTTAAGTATGTCTATATTATAGTGCCTGTAAACCTGTTTCATTGTCTGTATAACCCGTTCTTGGCAGACTGTTGTTGACTGCAGTTGTGAACTGCAGGCCTTGTTTAACATCATCACTTTCATCCCTGTGACACAGCTGAGGTCAGTGGCTGATTCCTGCTTTGTAGTTTTTAACTGATTTTGTACACAGTTCTAGCACCAGGACTAATCTTTATGTTATTTATTGTCTGGGGAAGTTCCAGACCATGTTTGTAAGTTAAGTTGGTTCAAAACCCAAGCAAGCATTGTAGTCTGGAGTTGTATGATCATAGAGTTTTGCTTCTGGGGCTTAGGCTGAACACATGAGGTCCTCAGCCCTTGTGGGAGAATGCTTGGCCACGCAGCCATAGACCATACAGTCTTCTGACTCTACTGAGATTTTGGTTCAAACTTTTCATCTTGAATGGGACCAAGGCATTGTTGCACATTGCCGTGTGGGTTTGAAAACTGAAGTGTTCAAGTCTCATGTGCTACCTGTGGTATCTGTGGCCTTTTCAGGTGGCACACAGATCTGCCCATGTGACTTCAGTTATCCTCATTTACAGTCATGCATTTCTTAATGTTGGGGATATGTCTTAAGAAAAGCAGTTAGGTGTAGTCAGAGCAATACAGTGCCAAACTGGAGATGGTCACAGTGTCACTACTGACTTTTTACTGGACTGCACATTTGCATATATAGACTACTGACTGGTAAGTTAGGTGGTTATTATTATATTGTGTATCTTTACCTTTCTCCTTGTGAAGAAAGTTAGTTGTTTTATAGTAGTTTTTGGCTGTGATCTATTACACCATCTCTAGGTACTTGAGTGAAATACTTCAGGCTCCAGGTTACCGGAGTCTTTCTGGAGCATCTTTGAACTCTTGATTTTAGGGATGGTAGTACTTCACTCTATCCCCACCATAGACTCTTTGACCATATGAAACTGGAATAGTCTGCATCTGGGAGTTCTCTTTGCTTGGACTATTCCAGGCCTTTAAAACACATTTGAGTCAGGAGTCATTTTATCCAGTTATTTTATTTCCTTAGTTTTGCTCATGATCATTGTCTCTCTACCCTTTTCAAAACCCACCATATTTCAGGAGTTTGCTAAGTGAGAGGACTGCCAGAGCAAGACACCTTTCTATCAACCTGGAATCCTTTAGTGGACCGAGGAGGCATTATTTTCTGTATTTTAAAGAAAAATGTATAATCCCATGACAGATGAAGGCACAGTTCTTTTTGTGGGCACCTAAAGTCATGTTTTTATATAATTTCTGAAAATTGTACTAACTTGAGATAACCTGAAATGAGGGTAGGATGACTTCTAAAACACAACTGGGGAGAGACAGCAAGAAATGTGTACATCTCGTTCTTCCCAAGGCCTGAATTCAGGTGCTGAGCAAGGACGTACACCTGTATAAAACAAGTCAAGACCAAATGTCACACAGATCCCTGTGGCACAAACCCCAAAGTCGACATTTTGATTTTAATTATTTATTTGCTGTGTGTGTATGTATGTTCATGTTCATGGGCACACAATTTACATACAGGTATATTCAAGAGGCCAGAGGTGAGAGGTTTTCAACAGCTTTTCTTATTTATGGGTTAGTTTGTTTGTTGATTTAGATAGGCTCTCACTGAACATGGAGTTCACTGACTGGCTGGGCTGGCTCACCTGCAGGCTTCAGAGATGGACCTGTTCACATGTCCTCAGTGTTGTGGTTACAGATATGTCACCACGTCCAGCTTTTCACCGTGAGCACCAGGGATCTGAACTCACATCCTCATACTCATGTGGAAGGCATTTACTGGCTGAGCCATCTGCCCCCCCCCAGTCTATTCTTTAAAGGGTTCAGGTCTCAGCCTCCTACCCTGTGGGCCCACCTGAGAAACAGCACAGGCGGCTACATAATGTTTCATATTCTGATGTTTAAAGCCCTGTACAAGCAGAGAAGATTTTTCTCCCACAGGAAAATCTGTGTTTCAGCTGCCCTGGCTTATTACAGCCTGTGACAATGCCCCAAGCAGTTTTCAAAGGTTCCATTTTGCAGTCCTCTTAGTTAATGCCCCAAGTGACCAGTATTTGCTGAATTCCAGCCTGTTAAGAAATACTATGAGCTCCAAAGCATTGTAAAGGGCAGAGTCCCACCCCAGCTAAGACTCTGCAGCTGAGGCTCTAAACTGTCCCTTATTATTACTGTCTCTATGTGCATTGTGTGTCTTCCAAATGACAGTCCCCTGCTAGTGCTTAAGGGTCCCTATGTGTGCACTGTATACCAGGGTGTCTACAAATATACACTTCTCCCTGACTTGAGCTTGGATCCATTGTGTGTGTGGGTCACCTCTGCTGATAAGGGTGTTGAGGCATATTTCATTCTGAGTCAGACTCAGCCCCCCAGGTCCAGGCCCACTCAGGCTGAGAGAGAAGAGCAAAACCCTCACACACAATGATGCTCCATCCAAGAGATATGTGAGATGAGCTGCCAAGAAGGGGACAGAACATGTGTTCTACCTCGCTATAGTTCTTATAGCTTAGGTGTTATTCATTCTTTGCCATGGAGAAGAAAAGACAGTTTGTAATTATGTATGTATGTGTGCGTGTGTGGTGGGTGCACATGTGTGTTTGTGTGGTAGATGCATGTGTGCAGTGGGTGCATACATGTATGTACCTATGTGCTTGCTTGCATGGAGGCCCAAGAAAGATACAGAGTGTCTGCTCCGTTGCTCTCTTTTTATGCCTTTGAGACAGGGTCTCTTAATGAAGCTGGATTTGGGGCGAGGTTGTTGCTCGAGGGTCCCAGAAAGCCTCTTGTTTCCATCTTCCACTCCCAATGGAGATATGAGCCCATACCCCTCCCCAGCTCCTGCCCGCTCTCCACTGTTTATGAGGCGATGGGGATCTGAACTCAGACCTTGACACTTGTATCACAAGTGCTCATACCTACTTCACCATCTCCTCCAACTCAAGGACATTATTGTAATGAAAGTCTTTCCTCATGGAAACACACGGAAGTTGTGTGTGTGTGTGTGTGTGTGTGTGTGTGTGTGTGGTGTGTGGAGTGGGGGGGGGCACAGGTTATTTGTAGGTATGTGGGGAATGCTTGGTGGGTGTCCTCCCCAAGAATTATACCTTGTATAGTTCTTGGAAGAAAACAATACAACTTTTCAGGACATTGTAGAAGATTCAAAACATTCTTGGTTATTAAATGTCTTTGCCCACTTTATGTCCAAGCACACTATGTTCTAGCTTGGGTAAATCAAAATCAGAGCTACCTCTACTGAGAACTGGTACTTTTGGAGAATTATTATTTTTTTTTTGTAAGTTCATTTTGTTCTTTTGCAACTGTTTCCAGAATTTTCTAGCTCTAGCATAGGCTGCCAACAGTAGGAATTTACATATGTTTTTTAGAGGGTAGCAATGTCTTCCAAAAGTCAGTGACTGGGGCAGGCCCAGTTCACCAAGCTGCACAGGTGTGCCAGGTTTGTAATTTTAACACTCTTGGGCTCAGCAGAACTTTTAATTTTGCCATGGCTTCATGTTCATCTGGATTTTCACATCTCTTGGTTATAAATCAAATGGTGAGTTTTCATTTTCCTATTTATTTTGTTAGCTGAATAACCTATCAAAGCAGGGCTTTAAAGCGACGCCAACAGCTAGGTGTCACTTAGCTAAGAAAAGTAGCTGAAGCCCCAGGTAAATTAAATTGCATGTTCTAACTGGTTCCATGGCACAACACTGGGACCACAGAACCATCATATAGTAAAAATGGTGGCAAATTATTATTTTGGGAATATCTGAAGGCCTTGAGTGCTTTTTAAAACTCACTGATAAGATTTCAAAATAATAATGATAATAATGATGATGATACTAATACTTCTAATAATAAACAGTGCTTTCAAGAATCTCATGTTAGCAGTATCCAGCTTCAAATGAGGGTGGCTGCGGCGTTATCAATTCTGTGTCCTGAGAGACGGTTTACTGTGGGTGGTTTCATGATACATTCTTGAAAAGCCTCCAGATTTCAAGTGTACAATATAAATTCCTTATGAAAACTGCAGCGGCTGTCTGTTTTGTGGATGGTACCACACCTCCTTCAGATTAAATAGCCCTCTTCATTTTCTTGTGATCATTTAATAATAAAAGGTGGGTGTAGAAAACCTGTCCACAAATCTGAACATCAGGTTCTGATCCAGTTGATTTAAATGGTCAGTTCTCACTTTTCTCATTTTGGGAGTCCACAATGTTCTTAAACATCATCTATATGAGTTAAATGTGTCAGTGTTTACTGTTGGAGAAGAGGAAATTGAGAAAAGTTTAAAATACATATTTGAAGTACATTTAAACCATCAATTGCCAGGAAGATGTTGTGGTCCATGCAGCTGTGGGGAAATGCCACTGTAGAATGGAGGGAAAGACAAAATGGAAGAAACAAAAGAAGACAATTTCATCCTCAGAGATCTGCCTGAAAGAGTTTTAGGGACTTCATGAGGTCCCCAGATCATACTTTGAGAAATGCCACCTTGGATTTATTTTTGTAGTTTTTTTTCACATAAAAAAAAATTTCAGTGTTATCTTAGGGTTTTTATTGCTGCCAGGAAACACCATTACCAGAAAGCAAGTTGGGAGGGAAGGGTTTATCATTGAAGGCAGTCAGGGCAGGAACCTGGAGGCAGGAGCCAATGCAGAGACCATGAAGGTGCTGCTTACTGGCTTGCTCCTCATGGCTTGCTCAGCCTGCTTTCTTAGAGAATCTGGAGCACCAGCCCAGGGGTAGCCCCACCTATAATGAATCTGGCCCTTCCCCATCAATCATTAATTAAGAAAATGCCCTGCAGGCTTGTTTGCAGCCTCATCTTACGGCAGCATCTTCTCAGTTGTAGTTCCCTCCTCTCTGATGCCTCAGCTTCTGTCAAGCTCACATGAAGCTATGAGGACAAGTGTGCTTGTGTGCATTGTTTAGGTGAATGTGTGTGCAGGTGGATATCGAACCCAGAGGAGGACATTTGGTAACCCCTATTGCTCCCTGCCTTCTTCTCTTAAGGTGGGGTATCTGGCCGAACTGCAGCTCACTGCTTTTGCATAGGCTGGAGGCTGACATTTTTTTGGTGCTGGCATGCCCTAACACATGCTACAGGCATGTGGGGCCACAAGTAGCTTTTTATGTAGGCTCTGGTGATCATAATTCTTGTATCTTATCCTCTAAGCCATGCATTTTAATTAATTTATTTTGTGGTTTTGAGACAGGGTCTCATGTAGCTCAGGCTGGCTTCAAACTTTGTAGTGAAAGCAAGCTTTGAACTCCAAATCTTCCTCCACCTCCCAGATGATGAAATGGCAGATATTAGTCACCATGTTCAGATTCATGTCATGTTACTGTTTAACATTTACCAATTCCTGGCATACGCTTATTAAACAATCAATGATGAATTGTTGAAAAAGTATAGTTTCTAAGTGTGGTTTTTGAATCAGCCAAAACTGCCCTTGGCTCCAATTATCTCAGTCACTAGGTGTGCGGTCATGGGCAAACCTTGCCAGCATTCAGACCCTGGGTTTCCTGAGTGAAATGGGAATGTGTGTGGTCATCTTGAGGACACACAGGGATCTGTGATGTACCTAGCTCATGAGAGGTCTTCAGCAGTGATATCTGGAAGAGAAGAAAAACAGAGCAGTGAGCCTCTCTGCTGCCAGGCTCCCCATCCTCCCTGCAGGCAAAAGGCTTTACTGATTACTGTGGTATGAGAGAGCAGAGTGCTCCTGGGAGGGAGGCTGGGAGAGAGAGAGGTGGAAGACAGCTTTCAACCTCCCCCTCATCCCGTGCCTTGTTCCTTCCCTATAGTGTGTTTATCTTTAAACGCTTTGATCTAAAGTCAGCCGTTCCGTGCACTTCCAAAGTCTGGGCATATTTGGTTCCCTCTATTTATGCTGTGTTATTTTGCCAGTTGAAGTTTTGCTGCTGCTGCTGCTAATACAATAAAGATTGGCCTTCCTTTTCTCCTCCTGACACCTGCCCCTATTTTGGTCTCCTGCATAACAGGAGCTTTCTCGTACCTGTTTTCACAACATTCTTTGCTCCGTCGATTTACCCTTGAACCTGGTGCCAAATGTGTTTGAGGTGACTCTTTTTGGTAAGATGTGACTCATTACTCCTCATCATTTCCTGTTAGCTTTGAGGTTTTATGTCACTCCTGGGGGTCAATCTTTGTTTGGTGCCTTCCTCTAGGGTTGTACAGGAAAGATGACCCTGTTCTAGAACTGGCCGTGAGTAAGGTGGTAGGCTGGACACTTTTCTTTGTTGAGTTAAGGGACAGGACCAGTATTTGGGAAACTGGGAGACCAAGAGCTCTTGGGTTTCCCTGGGGATGGTGTGACACTGTTCATCAGTTAGCAGCTTCTGAGTTTACTTGTCCTGTCTGGTGCCTTGGGTGGTACATTCATGTCTATTCTTATTTTCTGGTGCCTCATGAGAGCTGACCCCCCCCTTACCCTCTCCCTCCCTCTACTCTACTCCTTTCCTTTCCCCTCCATCTCTTTCCTTCCTCTGTTGGAATGGTCAGGTTTTACATGACAACTCAAGATTGCCAGTCATTTTAGTTCACTTTTGATGTATTAGGAGTACTTGAGAATCCTGAGCCTCTTGTGATATCCATATCCAGAGATATCGTCCCTCCCCAGGTGACATTAAGTTCACTCCATATACAATATACAGTGCACCCCAACTGTCATTAAGTTCAAAGCCCACCTGGTCCACCAGTGGTAAAGTGGGATCCTGATGTAGAGAAAAATTAAAGTTACCTTTCTTTTGTGTATAAAATAAGATGAATTCAGGGGATGAATATGATGTTTTTCCTTCCCTCTGGGAACAGGACAGAGATAAGTCTGTCAGTGTTCTGAAGAGCTTGCTATAGTTTGAATTTTCTGTCCCACCAGAAAGTCTTCAATATATGGTAGGTGCTTCCCAAATAATTGACTTGGAGGCTTAATATAATAGTAAATGCTAGACCAGTAGCTTAAGCATATTACAAATGAGCTCTTATACTTAACCTATAATTCTTATGTATGCTCAGTCACATGGCTTGGTACCTTTGCTCAATGCAGCATTCTCATCTTGCTTCCTCTGCTTCTGGCTGGTGTCTGCATCTCTGTCTTTCTTCTTCCCAGAATTTACCTAGTCTGATTGCCCTGCCTATATTTCCTCCCTGGCTACTGGCCAATTAGAGTTTTAGTAAACCAACATAGGTGACATATCTTTTCAGTGTTTAAGAGCATTATCCCACAGCAGCTTGCACTAGGTTGTGGCCCAGCACTGTGGTATGCCCTTTAATCCCACGCCCTCCTTCCAGAAGCACTTGTTTGCACCTTATCTCCAGGAATGAGCTGGCTGAAGTAGCTAACATAACTGCTAGGCAGCATAACTAGCTGTTATGCCTAATATAACTGCTGTGCTTCTTTTCCTACACCGTTCCAGCCATCCTTTGTCCACAGTCAAGATTCTTGGACAGCCTAGTGTTGGCTCAGAGCACCTGGCAGTCTTGTGGCAATTCTTAAGAATAGAGCTTTATCTGGTTGTTACAAAGTTAAGAACAAGTCAGAGTGTTCTTTCTCTCTAGCAGAAACTCACTGTTCAACCCCTTTGCTTAAAAAGTACCCTTGGGAGATGTGTGAAGAAGTACACATAACATTGACATTGCACTTGTGCAATTGCAAACAAGCCACACACACAGGAAAGTGTCATAAGAGGACATAATGATTAGAAAAGTAGCTGGGCACATTCACACTCCAAAGGCATTAGCTCAACTATGTTCATAGCAGCATTATTCATAACAGCAAGAACCTGGAAGCAACCTAGATGCTCCTCAACTGAAGAATGGATTAACAAACTGTGGTACATCTACACAATGGAGTATTACTCAGCAGTAAGAAAAAATGATATCCCAAAATTTGCAGGCAAATGGATGGATTTGGAGAATATCCTTCTGAGCGAGGTATCTCAAACCCAGAAAGATAAGCAGGGGATGTACTCACTCATTAGTGGACTCTAAACAAAAAAAGCAAAAAGCAAAGCATATCCAAGCTGCAAACCACAACCCCTGAACAGCTTTGGATCTGAAACACCTGTGAGTGGCACCTTGGATCCCACTCCCTCTAGAGGAACACCTAACTCAGTCTTGATGTTGGGGTCAGGAAACTGGATCTGCCAGGAATGGATGCTGAACTGAGAAATATTGGGACTTGGGACCTTCTGCCCTTGCTGGGGAGGAGATGGAAAGATGTGGAGAAGAGAGAATGACTGGAGGGGATGGGAGGGGGAAGAGACCTTAAATAAGGATATACACGGATAGAAAATGTGACTTTATTCATAATAAAAAAAATAAAAAATAAAAAGAAAAGTAGCTGGGGCTGGCCCTCCCTGTTGCATACCTTGCATGGCCCATCTTGCTACTGACTTAATCTACAAATTCTCAGCCTTAACTCCCCTGGAGTCTGGTACTGCTGTGTAGTCTTATCTCCTTAGAAGGGGCTGAACTTCTGTGATGCGGAATGTGTTCAAGAAGTCCAAGTTGTGATATGTACTTCCCCTCTGAGCTTTGGGGTCCTGGGTGACTGCAGGCAGTGGTATCAGATGGGAGTGCTTCTGTGGCTGAGGGTGTGCACAGCTCTTGTCTTTGTTACCGGTTCCAGCAGCCCTGCCTTTTAATGTTCTGTCAGTCACTGGTTGATTATGGTGCTGTCAACTGTCAGCTTGATGGGGTTTAGAATCACCATGGAAATAAAGCTCTGGGTGTGTCTTAGAAAGATTTTCTATATTATCTTACTTGAGAAAAAGAGAAAAAGACCCCACCCTAAGTGTGAACAGTAAGGGTCCATGTTCTGGGGTCCTGGGTTGAATAAACAGGAGACTGGACTGAACACCAGCATTCATGTCTTTCTGCTTCCTGACTGTGGATGCAGTACCACACTGCCTCCTGCCCACTATGCCTTCCTGGCTATGAGAGACAGAGTCCCCAGAATTTGGATCTGAAACAAACCGTTCGTTCTGGAAACTGCTTTGTCAAGCATTTTGTCACAGGTGTGAGAAAAGCAATGGGTACAGGCACCAAGGCGGCTCAACCCAAAGGAAACCTAATCCCCACAAACCTTCCTCTGAACATACAGGCAGCCCTGGACACAGGTTCTAGGGGAACATCTGTGCTGAGGCATGTACTGGTGTCTCTAACTGAAATGACCTTTATCCTACCCCACCTGCATGATCTGAACGCATCGGAACACTGTGCACCTGGGACTCATGAGGTGGCTCATGTAAAGGGCTTCTCAAAGGCGCTCCAGGCGGATCCGTTGCCTGGTGGGTCTGTTTAGACCTTCATTCACCTCCCTGTCAAACCCCTGCTTGTGGGAGAAACAAAGCCACCTGTGAACATCAGCCCCGTGTTGGGCTTGTTCTGGTAGATGCTCAGCCCCGAGTGAGGGAATTTAATATCCCATCTTTCTCTCATGGAAATGAAGTGATGTGAAGTGATAACTCTCAACCAAAGGATACCGATGACACCACACTCACCACCTTCGGAGCAGCAAAGCTGAATTTCAGATTCCAGGATAAGCAATAGTGCATGAAAGAATGGATTGTGACTTTGGGGGGTAGGGAGGATGAAGCCTTGCTGAACCTGAGCCATTGCAGAGCACAGGGCCAAGGGAGGGGGTGTGAGAGCATCCTTGTTTCAGAAGCAGCATGAGAGGCCTCCCAAGTCACCCTGGTTACAGAGGCGAAAGCAGACGTTAGGTCTACAAACCCAGGGGAGTCTCACACTGTGAGTACATACGTGATGCTGCAGCAGGCTGCTCACTATGTGTTTTATCATGCTCACTTTATCTTCAGATGAATCTAGTGTTGTGTTGTGGGGAAACAGGGGCAGTTTCTGAAGAAGTTCCCAGAGTAGCAGAAGCAGTGCAACCAGGCCCCACAGCTCTGAAGGTCTCCAGTTGGTCGCTTCACATGATTCCCATAGCAGTGCAAGCCACAGCAGGTTTCTTATGTGTGTAAAATGGTGCCACACAGTTTTGATTTGACTTTCCTACTGAGTGGGAAAAGTCATCTGATTGCTGGGCCTTCCCAATATTGATATATATGTGTGGGGAGGTTCTTCATGTATCTTTCCCCATTTTTATTGGATTATTTTCTTTATATGACTGTTAGGCATTTTAAAATATGAGTTCTGGATTGGATAAATGATTTGCAAATTAAAAACATCTACAGTTTTTCCTATTGGGGGAAGTAGTGTACAGAGGCATCAAAGGAAAGGAACTGAAGAAAGTTCACATATAGATGAAGCTGCCATGATGTTGGTCCAGAAGAAAAATAAGGAAGAAAAAAGAATATTTTTATGAACATACGTTTTCTAGGTTTGTTTAGATATGATCATTGCAGTTTTAAGGAAGTATTTGGTAAACATCATTTGACCAATGACAAATGCAACCTCCCTTTTTCAGATGTAAAAAACCATAATTTATATTTTAAATATGTGTGTCTGTCTGTGTGTGGATGTGTATACACGAGTGTTGGTACCTGTGGATTCCAGAAGGCATTGATTACATCCTCTGGAGCTGGAGGTGGCTGGGAGCTGCCCATCACGGTGCTGGGAACCGAACTAGCGTCTTACTGAAGAGCAGGAAGTACTCTCAAACTGCTGAGCCATCTCTCCTGTCTGTACCTCATTTCTCCCAGAGTTTAAACACAATGATGCATTCAGGTGTAGAGGCAGACTGGCTTAGTCATGAAACCTGCTTCAATTTCCAACCCAGCTGGAAGCTGTGCCCACCTCCTAGGGTCCTTGTGCTACTGAGGTGAAGCATGTGGTACTTTCAACCTTCAGTCATCTTAAAGGTAACTCCATGCAAGGAGAGTGTGAGAGAGACAAAAATGAGAGTGGGAGTCTTCTTAGGGAGTGGATGGTGGCAATTCTTTATAAAGGAGAAAATGGGTTGTAATTTTGGAGTTCAGTTGAATCTGGGTCGGCTGGTTGGATTTTTCTTACAGCATCAAGGTGGATGTTTAAGACAAAGAATTAAGTCTCAGGAATGGAGCCTATAGTCAGTGTCAGTGAGGACTCCCATCCATGACAGCATAATATTGCCTAAGATACGTGATCATGTCTCAGACTCCAGGCTTGTTCTCATGACTGTGTGAGGTGACATGAGATCCAAGCTGACATGGTTGATGAAGGAGCCACACAGCCATTTACTCCTGAGCTCTGCTGGGCCATGCAACTGGTGAGTCGAACAATACAGAGAGTAAGGTTGCTATCAAAGCAACCTGGGTTCGGTGTGACCCCGCTGCTTTGTGGACCCTTGGGTGTACTTGCTGGCCTTATGGTGAGGACCTTGCCTTTTTACTGCCTTTAAATCTTCTAAGGATCTACTTTTTCATTCTATTTTTAATAACAATTGGCTCAGTTGGTTTCTTTCTTATTTTTTTTTAAGTCACTCATAATACCCTTTGGAAAACATTCTAGATTTGTTTTACCTCATGTAAAACAAATGGATGTTTTACCTGTATGTGTGTATTGCACCATGTGTAAATCTGTTAGATCCCCTGGAACTGGGTTTATGGATAATTATGTGCATCATATGGGTGATGGGAATCAAACCTAGGTCCTTTACAAGAGCAACAAGTACTCTTGACCACTCTAACATGTTTGATAGCTATCGTATTGACTCTAGTTGTACCTTGTATTCAATTTGCATGGGTTCATACTATCTACCTTAGGTATTAATTATTGGACAATTTCCTTCCCAGGTAGAGTCTTTGCACATTGTAGGTGTGGCACAGACAGAGGGTATCTGCTTTGTCCTTATCTTCCCCTTCACTGGGCTGCCCCAGGGACAGAGCAGACCTACTTACAGGACAGTTGCTATGCTGACCTGTGAATATCAGATACTGTCACCTGCGGCTGCGTTTATCTTACACCTGAGAGCTGTGTCGGATCAGTCACCTGATGATGCAAGCACTTTGGAGGTCACCAAATGAGGTCTTCTCATATCCACTGATCACTCATAGCTCTGTCTAATACAAACAATGATGTATCTGTTGCAGCAGCTTCATTTTCTCCTGCAAGAGAAGGGCTGTGCACACATCTTGCTTTGATGGAAATGTGGTATTGCATTTACCTGTCCCTGTGGAGCAGTGTGACTGTGTTTACATAGCGTTATTACAAAAGCATCAAGACAGCATAGCCCTCAGCTCTGGGATCCTTTTCAGGCAGAGTTTGGCTCAAATTTCTTTAATATGGTACTATTGTAGGGCTCGGGCATTATTTCTGCCTATCCTAATTTGTTCATGGTAATATGTGAAAGCAATACAAATGCCCCAGATTTTCAGGTTTATGAATAAAAGTGGGCAGATATTCCACATGAGAACATGCCCAGTATTCTTTTATTGGTTGGAAGGGGGTCCCTGTACCCACATATATTAAAGTGTGCACCTGCCTTCAATAAGCCTGAATCAGCATATGTAAGTGAACTGCTTGCCAAATTTGGCTTGTAAATCAAGAGTAAAAAGAGCAGACGTGTTTCTAGGCAAAGGAAAAAGTGAAGAGGCTCAGTGGAGATTTGTGAGCTGAAAATGATCAGTCAAGCCCATGAAATCCTCTGAAATAGCCCGTGTATTTGTAGTAGTTTTCAGATTTCAGAGAAATAAAGGAAAATTAGCCAAATACTCTTAACACTGCCCAGAGCTATGATGTCATATACATTGTATAGTTTAAAATCCCTGTTCTCTCCACCATCATGGAAAACAGAAGGCAGAAGAAAACCCATGGGCATAGATGTTGGGTAATTCACTTAATGCTGGTTAAAAACAAAACAAATGACAAGAAAAGCCTGTTCCTGGTCCTAGAGCGAGTGACAGTTATGTCAGCACGGTGACTGATGTAGAAGCGGGAGGACCTGAGTTAGATCCACAGAACCCATGAAAAGAACCAGGGCATGTGGTTAGTCCTGGTGCTGGCGAGGACAGGACAAGCGGATCCCTGGAGTTCACTGTCTAGTGGCCTAGTCCCCTTGGCAGGATCCATGCCAATGGGAGACCCTGTCTCAAAAACAAGATAGATGGCTCCTGAACAAAAGCATCAAGCTTGCCCTGTGTTCTCCATATGTGCATGCACACATGTGATCATACACACATAAGCACACACATGATCACTTCACAGGTGAATGCACTGATCATCGCATCTGTGCATTTCACTGAGCCAGTGAATCTTTCTCGATCCTTTCTCCCTCTTGCTCCCTCTCTTTCTCCTTTTACTCTCTCTCTCTCTCTCTCTCTCTCTCTCTCTCTCTCTCTCACTCACTCACACACACACACACACACACACACATGTGTGTGTGTGTGTATGTGTATGTGTGTTCCTGGGGGACAGAATCTAAGGCCACATGTGTATACTCTCCCACGGAGCTACACTCCAGACTGTAAATATTTTCTGATTCTATGTTTGTTTCAGGGGGTGGAGAGGCGTGAGAGAGAGAGGAAGAGAGAGAGAGCAAGCTAGAGATACTCATTTAGCTGTGGGAGGCTTGGTGTCAGAGTGGCATAGGTTATAGACACACACTATTATTTTCCAGCATTGAAGGAAGACAAAAAGAGAGACAGGAAGCACATATTGATCGCTTTTGACAGCTCCGAATCGTAAGGATTAACTACTCTGTGAGACAGAGTTGCTAGAAGTGTGGTGAGGCCAGAAAACAGGAGAAAATAGGCTGCACTAAGGGATAGAGAAGAGCAAGGGTGATCTCATCCACCTATGCAGAGCTCGAAGAAGCAAAGGAAACCCCAAAGCTTCCTAGCATCTCTGTACTTCACAGAGCACCGAGTCCACAAAGACAGTCAATTGGGATACATTTCATCCCGACACGTTGCGTTTGGATCTTGTCTTCCCTGTAGCTCCTGTCCTCATCCTGTTTCACCTGATGCTTTCCTTCAGTCCTCCTCACCCTTCCTTCTCTTACCGGCTACTTTCATGTCAATTAGGGTTTTTGTATCTATGTAAAATCTAAGATTCACAAATGAGAAAAAACATGGAGTAACTGTTGTTCTGAGACTGACTAAATTCGCTTATATGAGATTCTTCAGGGCATGTTTCTCTTCAAGTGATTTAATTTTTTTTTTCTTTAAGACTGAATAAAGTTCTATTGTTCATATATATATATCATATTTTTTATCTGTTTCTCTGCACACCTAGGTTGATGCTATGATTTAGCCACTGTAAATGAAATGATGCTTCTATAAGCACTGATGTGCAAATATCATAGTTATCGACATGAAATTCTGTGAGCAAATATCTGGGAGCAGTGTGCCTGGTCATAGGGTAGATCCATATTGATTTCCATATTGGTTAAACTGGTCCACATTTATGCCAGCAGTATATACAGACTCCCTCTGCCCTCCCCCTCCCCAGAATGTGTTATTTGTTTTCTGAATGCCATTCCAAGTGAGTTAAGATGGGCTCTTAGTGCAGTTTTAATTTGCATTCTTCTGATGGCTCATAATGGCAAACATTTTTCATATGTTTGTTTGACATTTGTACTTCATTTTTTTTATTATGAATAACGAAGTCACACTTTCTATCCTTGTATATCCTTATTCAAGGTCCCTTCCCCCTCCCACCACATCAGGTCATTTTTCTCTTCTCCACATCTCCCCATCCCCTCCCTGGGCAGGTGGTCCCAAGGTCCCACTGTCCCAATATTGCTTAGTTCAGTCTCCACTCCTGACAAATCCAGTTTTCTCCCCTCAACCTCAAAACTGAGTCAGGTGTTCCTCTAGGGGGAGTGGGACCCAAGGAGTCAGTCCAGGGTGTTTTAGATTCCAACATTTGCACTTCATTTTATGAGATATATCTGTTCATTTTATTAGTCTAAGTGTGTATGTTTATTGTGTTATCTGATTTCTTAGTGTTTAAGGCTCATGAGTTCTCCATATAATATAGATATTAATACTCTGTCAGATGTATAATTAGTGTTTTTTTCTTATTTGGTAGATTGTCTCTTCACTGAATCATTTCCTCTGTTGTGCAGAAGCAGGTATAGTTCATGGAATCCATTTGTCAGTTCTTGGCATTATTCCCTAAGAAGCCCAGTTCTCTTCAGAAAGCCCCAGTCTGTGCTTAGGGCCTGAGTGCTATTTCTCTCACAGTCTTAAAATTTCCCATCCTATTTAAGGCCTTTGATTCATCTGGAGTTGACTTAAGTTCAAGGTTAGAGATGGCAGGCAGATTCAAGCACAGTTGGCTAAAGATGGTCTCTTTTTCTTGTGCTGACAGATTTTGTCTTTGTCAACTTGGCAGGAGTCGGGGTCCTCTGTGAAGAAACCTAAGATGAGAAAATGCCTCCATCACCCCCATCAGATGGGTCTGTCAGTGGATTTGTGGGACATCGTCTTGATTCCTAGTTACTATGGGAGCTCAACACACTGTGGGAGGTGCCATGATGGTCAGGTGGTCCTGGGCTCTACAAGAAAGCTGCTTGAGAAAGCCCTGGGAGCCAGTAAACAATGCTCTACTCTGGTTGCTGCTTAAACTCTTACCTCCAGGTTCCTGCCTTGAGTTCCTTGCCCTGACTTCCCTTAATGATGGGGTATGAGCTGTAAGATGAAATAAACCCTTTCCTCACCAATTACTCTTTATTGTGGTCTTTGCTACAGCAATAGAAAGCAAAAATAGAACAACTATTTGTACTTTCATGGCTTATGCTGTGACAGAGCTGATTGTGTTGTTTTGGGAAGGATTGTAAAAGGATCTTTTGGAACTTGGGGGTGGAAAAACCATTGCGTGATTAGAATTTAATGAGCCATTTTGGGCACTTAAAAGATGATGCAGAGGGCATTGCACACAATGGAGGCGTACTGGTGTAGTTAGGAAGGAAGGAGAGACTTTACTATGGATATTGTGTGATATTTTGAATTAAGAATTAAGAATATGGGGTTTCTGGTCATCTTGGGCTGAAGGTTCATCTATGACCAGCACCACTTTGCTTTACTGGGACAATTGATGCTGGTTAGCTATGCTGAGAAAATCACTGTGATTAAGAAGAAATCAGCATCATTAAGTTAACTTTTTTTGATATGCTCCCCAGGGGGCTAAGGCTACATCTCAGCTGATAGCTAAACTTGGTCATGTTTAAGAGTCTTTCACATGAGCTAGTTTTGGCAGCATGAGAGCCTCGGTATTTGAAAGGTTCCTGGAGAAAAGCTGAGGCTTAGCACCATGAAGCAGGATCCAAGTCCCTGAGGAGAGCCTACAGAAAGTTGTCCATGAAGGTTCAGCTTTGGATGAAGTGAAGGCTGCAGCTTATTAGAGATGCCAGGATATTCACCAAGGTCAGCAGCAAGTATGGAGAGAAGCCACTGGAGCCTGTGACACAGGCTAGGTGTGCTGTGCGTGGCAGAGCCAGAGAAGTGCAGTCGCCAAGCCCTTTGGAGCCCAGCAGATCAGGAGTGAATTCCGGACTTTGGCCCCTGAGCTGTTTGTACTGATGGGAGTTTAGTTTTGCTTTGATTTGATTGTGATTTCTTGGTTCTTCCCTCTTGGAGTAAGAAAGTATTTAATTTGGTTTTTATTTTACTGTAATTGAGCTATTGGATATTTTAAAGAGGTTGAAATTTTAAAGCATATGTCTTTTTGAAAGAGTGAGGGACTTAACTAAATTGATACTGATTTCTATTGGGATGTAAGTAGGAGATGAGATCTTGGGTATAAACAAAAAAGGAAAGGTTACCGTTTAACAGTGATATATTTGTATGTCAAGCTGACAGGGGGTCAATTGCGCTGGCCAGCTTTTTGTCAACTTGACACAAGCCAGGGTCATCTGGGAAAAAGGGTACCTTGGTGGAAAAAATGACTCCATTAACTTGGCCTTTAAGCAAGTCTATGAGCATTTTCTTGATTAATGATTGACATGGGATGGCCCACCTCACCATGTGCAGTGGCATTCATGGGCAGGTGCTCCTGGGTTTTACAAAGGCTTGCTGAGCAAGCCATGGGTAGCAAGCCAGTAAACATCACCCTTCCATGGCTTCTACTTCAATTTGCCTATATGTTTCTTCCTTGTTTTCCCTGACTACTCTTTATGATGGCGTGTAAGTTCTAAGCAGAAATAAACTTATTCCTTACCAATTTGCTTTTGGTCAAGTGTCTTTACTTTACTAGAAAGCATCCTTCTAATTTCAGTTTTGCTGTCTTTATGGAAAATCTGGTTGTTGTGGCAGTGTGTGTGTTTGAATCTAGGTCTTCTCTTATATCCCACTGATCTGTGCTCCTGGTTCTGTGTCACTGCTACCATGATATTTTGGTCACTATGGGTCAGTAATATAACTTGAAATCAGGCCATGTTATTTCTGCTCAGGATTATTTTTGTGCTTCCATATGAATTTTAAGGTTGCTTTTCTGTCTCTTAGAAGAGTGCTTTGGAGTTTTGAAGAGTCTTGTATTTAATTTGTAGATTGCTTTTTGTGGAATAGCCATTTTTTTCATTATGTTTTAATTCTGCTAACCCGTGAGTATGGGCAATCTTTTCATCTCCTGAAGTATAATTCAGTTTCTTTCTTCAGTGTTTCATTATGGAGATCTTTCACTTTCTTGGATAGGTTACTACGAGGTATTCTCTTTAACTTTTTAAATGTGCAAGTATTATGAATGGGAATGTTTTTCTGATTTATTTTTAGCATGTTTATCATCAGTGTATAGAAAGGCTACCAATTTTGAAAATCAGTTATTAGAATTAAATCACAAATACAAACATTACACAGTTAAAGGAACTCAAACACTTTATCCCAAGGTCAAAGCTCAGTAAACATCTGTACAGCCTCAAAGGCCATAGTGAAACATTGGAGATACTGATATTTGACTGTTGATTTCATATCCTGCTACTTTATAGAAAGTACCTATGGAATCTAAGAGTTTTATGGTAGAGTCTTTAGGGTATTTTACTTATAGAACCATATCATTGCAAGTAAGGATGCTTTGATAATGGCTTCCTTTCCTGTTTGTATTAATTTTATTTTCTTCTTTTGCTTTGTGGTCCTGGTTATGATTTAATGATTTCAAGCACCTCTCATTCAATAATGGATAATGAAATGTAGAACACTCTTGTGCTGTTCCTTATTTTAGTGGAAATACTTTGAGTCTTTTTCTGACTTAGTGTAATGTTGTCAACAGGTTTGTTGTATATATTTTGTTGAGACATGTTCCTTACATTTCTACCTTCTTTGGGGCCTAAATAATGAAGAGGTGTTGGGTTTTGTCAAGATCCTTTTATGTATCTGTTGAGATGATCATGAGATTTCTGTGTATGTTGAACCGTCCTTGCATTCCCAGAATGAAGCCAACTTGATCATGATGAATGATCTTTTTGATGGACTCTTGAATTTGTTCATAATCTTTCTTCTGTTATCTGATGATTTGCTCTAGAGATTTTGAGCCATGAGATGCTGACTGCTGAAGTTCTGACTATATGAAGTATGAACTATACTATTTTCAATTCCTAGCTCTTAGTCAGGGCAGCTGGGGGATCAGGATAAGGACCAGATGTTGCATGTTCTTGTTTATGGTAAACCAGATACTCCCAGGAACATTTCTTCACACCACCCCCTCCCAACCTGAGTTCCCAGACTTTATTAATGTTAGTGAAAGGAGCTTCCTGGGCAAACCCAAACACATTCTTTGTCAGCCTGTGCTAATTATGTTTATAATTGCCAAATACAGTTTATATCAAGCTCTGCTTTGGAAGGTTGGTACAGGCAGAGGGAGACAGCTGTGGTGGATTCCACATGTGGAATTCTAAATCTTCAATCCTTGTTTTTATTTTCTCATCAGGAGGATGTTAACAGACCTTCCTAGGCTGGGTCTCCTTAAGCTACACATGAATTTACAATCCTCTGCAGAGGACATGGAAATAGCCTAGGGACATTTAATGAGCAAAGTCCAACTATCTACTATCTTACATCAGTGACAGTAATTTGATGTAGATGGAAAGTTGTATTGGTTGTTTTTTGTCATTTTAATAGCGATCAGGGCAGTTATTCATAACATTAGTTTGTATCAAGGCTAGTGTCTTATTCTGGAATTGAGAGTTGGAGACTTTTCTAAATCTTTGTCCACATTGGTTTTTGGCTGGTCATGTGTAACTGTAATGAAAGTGATGTACAAAGAGGTGACAGGCTTAAGATGAATTCAGCAAAGCAGGCTTGTTCCCTGTGGGAGGTTGACTATAACATACAAAGGAATGTGACTTGACTAATTGTTCTATGTTGTTGATATTTTAAATTTAGTTTTTAAGATTATTTCTATGTTTAATTTTGGTTATGTGTGTATCTGCCTGTGAATATGTACATATGATTGTAGGTGCCTTTGGAGGCCAGAAGAGAGCATTGGATTCCCTGGAGCTGGAATAATGGGGTAGTGAGTACTGGGGACCAAACTCAGGTCCTCAGTAAGAGCAGTATGAGCTCTTACCCACAAGCCAACTGTAGCTGTTGGCATTTTAGAGTCCCTCTAAGATATCACGTCCTTTGCTCAGTGACTGCTCTCACATCCCAGTGAATGGTGACTGGTGTTAGCCATAGCTAACACAAGTCACAGAGACCATGAATAGAAAGGGCTTGTACTAGGTATAGTAGCACTTGCCTAAAATCCCAGCATATATTGGATGCAGGAGAATGGTAAGTTCAAGGCCATCCTTGGCCTCATAGTAAACTCTAGGCTTGTCTGGGCTACATACATGTTTTTCAACCTAAACCCCCAAACTAAAACAAAAAGTCTTTTGGAAATGTTGGTATAGTTCAGTGACAAAACACTTGTCTGACATTAGCACACACAGGCCCCATGTTTCCTCCCTAACACACACACACACACACACACACACACACACACACACACACACACACAGAACCAGACCAAACTAGACCAAATCAGATCAAACCAAACCAGACCAGACCAAACCAAATCAAACCAGGCCAAACCTCACAGAGCTGACAATCTATTTTCTATTTTTCTGCAAGAAGGTATGTGGACCAAGGCTGGTAGACATTGAAGGAGACCTGCTTTAAGTACCAGTTCTGACCTTGGGGAGATTGACCTCCAGAAGCTGTGATGTCATGAGTGAATCACAAATGATGGCAGCAGAACACCTGTGAGGCTGCTGGCAGGTTTATGTCATCAATCTGGCATCTGGTCAACTGTGGTTTTCAGTTTACCTGGTAAGCTAAGGGGAAGGACAAGATCCTAATGACATAGAGAGCTTGTTCTTAGTCTTGGCTCATTATGTCAGCTACTACTTCCCCTGCAGGGCCACAGCTCCAGTGGTCCTGTAGGTCAGTGGGCAAAGGTCAGTAGCACAAAGGTGAACTACAGATTTGTCATACCAACACAGTTCTTCTTAAGCTGCACCCATTGTGACAATAGCATAGTAAGTGAATCTATTCAACAAATATGGTCATGCTTCAGTTTCCATGAAGAGCCATGACCTCCACTATACCAAAGTCTACAGACATTTGCATGGAACCTATGAACATCATCCTCTGGACTATTCTCTCTAGGTTACTGCAATGACTAATATAAATGTGAATAGTTGATGTGCCCTACTCTTTAGAGAATAATCAGAAAATAGTCTAGAGTGTTCAGTTTGGATGGTTGACTATGTTGCTTGCCCCCTGGAATGTATTAGGTACTGTGTGGAAAGAGATGGAAAAACAAAACAAAAATGTAGCAAGTCAGAGGGTAGTAATCACTTTGGAGACAAATTGAGAGAAAATGGATAGAAGTATTAGAACACTGGGGACTGTCCTTCCCATGGAATAGTGAGGATCGTTGTCTCCAGTCAGGAAACATTTGGTAGAAAGGGAAGGAATTCAGCTATGATGGTTCCTGAGGGAAAGAAAGATATGTAAGACAAGGGGGATGGCAAGTTCAAAGGCCTTGAAGCATGAGCTGGATGTACCTAAGGCTTTTTCCAGTGATATGGTAGAAACCCATGACCTCACAAATGCAGGTAAAAACTACCATGAAGCCACACTATAGCCCCAGTTGGTACTTTAGAATGGCTTGTATGAGTGAGGTGTTTGGGGAGTGGAGAACGTTGTTGTGAGGTTCTGGCAGAACAGTGTTGGGAGTCGGGCAGATTGCCAACAAGACCCAGTCTTTTCCCTCCAAGGGGATAGAAATTATGCCTAGGAGGTAATGCCTGGAGATGTGTAGGGGGCTGTGGTAATGATCTTGTGGGACTACAGAGTAGCTGAATCCTGGGATGCAAACGACAATAGCTAAATGTCACTTTCATGATATGGACTGATGAGGATAAGCAATGACAGATGTCATTAGATCCTGGCTGAGCATATGACTGAAAGACTTAGAAATGACCCATAGTTTCTGGGGTCAGCACTGAGATACTCATGTTGGAAGTGAGGGTTTATAGGATTTGGGAACCTGTTACAATGGGAATGCTATGGTTTAGATGTATTATGCCCGAACACTTGGTCCTTATATGGAGGTGTTGTTTGAAGAAGTTGTAGCATCTTCTGCTCATCTGACAGAAGTCACAATTCACAGTAGCTGAGAGTCGCCGGTAATTGTGCTGGTAGTTTACCATGAGGAAAGCTGGGCTCACTCACTATGTGGCACCTGCAGGTGATAGAGATGTGTCTCTCTATTGCAGAATCAGACTGGACATTTTCAGATCCGAGCAGCTATCTAGAGAAAGTGGGTCAATGTCAGTGTGCCTTGAGGTGTACCTGTGACACTGCTCTCTTCTCTTTCTGTTTCCTGGTCACCTGGAATGAGCATGCACTTGCTTCACATTTTAGTTTCCACAGACCCTCCCATCACTACATATTTCCTCACCAGCATGAACTTCTCAGAGAGCCCAATCAAATCCCTCTTCCCTCATGTTGCTTTGTCTGATATTTTTTCACAGTGGTGAGCAAAACTACCCACACAGACACCTAACACAGAAGTGCTCCCATGAAGGCTATAGGTAGCTACTGAGGGGCAAACATGCTTTGCATGTTACTAGGCATTTGAGGGGCTTTGGGCATATGGTAGAAGTAAAGGGCTGTAGGCCATTTGTGAACATCCCTTAACCATCCTAATATTTGACACTAAATCTTTTCTCTGGGCTCTAGAAGTTTCCTCCTCAGAGCATGACCATTTTGATCAGGAGAGGCAGAGGATAGAGGGAACCTGGAGGGTGAAGGTAGAAGGTTGTGTGTTCCTAGTGTAGCTCAGAAACATACAGATGCTTTAAAGCTCATTGTCAGGGTTTAGTTACAAGAAGCCTTCTAATAATATTAGAGCTATTGTCTTATGGGACTGGGGACCTCCCTGAGACTTTGTCCTAATTGGCCTTCAAATAATGATGTATAAAAGAATGATGGACCAAGAGGTGATAGGCTGAATGCAACACCAGGAAGACTGAGACTTGGAAAAGTCAGGAACAAGACACTTTGCTCTGCAAGATGGCTTCTCCAGCCTTACACCATTGCTGTTAGTAGCTAGGACATGGAAAAAGGAGTTTTCTCGGTCACCATGTTAGGGGACATAGAAGGAGTCTCTTTAGATTCTGGGCTCAGCCCCATCTTTCTTGAAATAGAGCAGCAGAGTAGCAGTATCTTGGGAGATGCTGAGCTCACAACAGTATTTATTGCACTAACTTGACAGAAATGGTTTGAAATGATTTATAATTATATTCACAATTATCAAGAATCTTACATTAATGGTGGTGGTTGGTTTTATGTGCACTTCTTTTGTTATTTAAAGAAAGGCTTGATTGTAAGTTGAAATTTAGGAAAATAGATGCAAATGTGTATGTGGGTTTACACACACACATTCATTCCCCACACGTAATTCATGAGACTCAAAGGTATTTTATAATATGTATCCTTGCAGATTTTTTCACTTTGGGAAGCACTTTCCTCAACAAAGTCAATATTTCTGGCATGACTTAAAATAACTCATTGTGATAGGATTCATGTGTCTATATGAGAATTGATGGTAAAGATAAGAGTTGAAGATTTCATGGACAGTCTCAGGAGGGACAGGTCCTCTCAGTAATGGCATTATACTCCTGGTTTATCTCTGGGCCTGCATAATATTGAAGAAGTGTGAAACTCAGGCTGAAGAATTCTTCTGGTGCAGTGAGGGTGGGTGCTGGGTGTGCAGCAAAGACACTGTGTCAGATTTTCCTGTTTGCTGTTCTAGAAAGAATCTGTCTATAAACATAGAAAGGTATAGCCCTCCAGATGTTTCGAAACACTTTGGTTATGTATTAAACATGCAAGCTACTGTTTTGGTCTTTGAAATGGGAACTAAAATAACTTCTGATTGTTCCTGAAGCCACAACAGGATTCACACATGTTTTCAATGAGCATGGTCTAGCAGGCATTAAGTTCTAGCTATAAATTATTTGTTGCGAATGGAGAATGAGTCGCTTGAAAGAGGCAAAAGGAAACCTGTTGCTGTGTCCATGTTCAGCCTTGGATTTACACACTGAAGGCCTTAGGTTTTTCTCATTAAAATTTTGAGATTTGTCCCCAAAGCTGAAGAAAAAAAAAAAAAAGCTGAGAACAAGAAAGGCTACATGGCCTGTGATGATGTCGGGAGGAGAGGGTGTTAAGAGTGTTAAAATTGTTGGCCACAGCTACTGGCTTTCAGCTGAGCATTGAGCCTCCCGTTAGAAACAAAAGAACCAGTACAAGTTCTGCTCTAGAAAACTCCAGCCACCATCATTTTCTTTATTTGATCCAGCTTCTGCACTCATACATTGTGTGTGTGAGTGGATGACCTAGCCTTGGATATTAGTGATGGAGGACACCCCAGCCACCAAGATGGTGTCTTACACAGCTTGATTTCCTTCCTCATTTATGTCATCAGGGTTGAAAGGGCTGCAGCTTCTTTTCTGGATTATTTTTATATTTTACACTACTGCTTCTACATATGGGTCCTCAGATGCTAGCCTTCCTCTTTGGTGGGTTTTACCTGTAAAAAACACTTTCCTTCTATCTGATGTTTGGCTTCTACAACTCTCTAAACAGACCAGAATTTTTTTCCTAATATTCTAGACAAATGGAAGCAAAAATGCTTTGTAATTATTTCTAAGCCTCTACATAAATCTCCAGAACATTTCCCAGTGTGTTTTAGATGGCCAGCTAAATAGTTTCTATTTCTTCTCATTCATATTATATAAAAAAGTAAATAAACAACCTAAATTGAAATAGCAGCAATCTGTGCAAGTCCAAATATCTGTCAATCATCTTTATTCACAAATAAAGGACATATATATTACACAGATTTAAGGGGAGAATGAAATAAGTTCTATCATGGTTGATTAGTTACAAAATCCATAAAAAGCAAGGGCAAATTAGAATAAAATTTTGAAGAATTTATTTCATTTTTTTCAATTACATAAAAATTCAAAACAGACCTGGGAACCCCGTGAATTTGATTTTCATATGGTTGCGATGCAGTTACTATTTGGAGAGGAGGCTGAGGAAACCTTGAAGCAATCTGATGAGATTTCCTGACTAGGGTACACCCAGGCTGCCCACCTCAAGGCACTTTTGGCTTTTCCATTAGAAACACAGTCTGGAGCAAATGACTTTAACATGGGTATTTGTCTCTGGGCTGTGGGGCTGGGCTGCTGGGCAAGTGCTCTGGTCATTTGCAGGTGCCTATGGCTTTCAAAAAGATCACATTGGAACATGTAATGTGTGTATGAAGAGCAAGGACTATTTGTTGTGTGCATACCAGGTACCTGTACATTACACATAGCTTACTGGCACAGAGATGTATACATATGAAAACATGTGAACAAGTAGAAGTATGTTCTACTACATAGTACACATATATTCATATACAGATGCAGTCACACATGTAGATGCACATAAAACCACATATAGGTCTATGCACACACATATGTACATACACTCATGCCCATGCATGGGTGTACCTATTTGCCTTGTTTCTCATATAATCTATAGTCTGCTACGCTGACATCATTTTTAGTTGCATTGCTAAAAAATGTTCTGGAAGGCTGAGATCCATGTTCACTACAAAGCTTTAGAACTACATGGTTCAAAGCAGGGAGAGACTTGGGTGATGTGTAGATAGTCTCTGGTCTGTGATGGATAAAGACCTGCTAATGGTAACACTGAGGTATGTGCAGACGCTGCTGATGCTGGTAGGGGCTCAGCTGGAGCATCAGTCTGTATTGAGGATGCAGGATGCTCTTATCTCCTGGAGCATGTCAGGAAAGTCCCCCAGTCTGCTTTCTCTTTCATCACTGTTGTTTTGTATCAATGTCTTAGGCTCTCTAGCCTGTTTATTGTGGCATCTTTCTCCTCAGATCCCTACATTTCCCTTGCTTAGAAGATAATATTTTCCTACCCTTCCCCTGGTTCACAATGAGCCCCGCTCCCTTCCCATCCTGTAAAAGGAGAGGCATATCTCTCTTGGCCTGATCTCATCTTCAGTGGATCCCAGAGATTGGGGAGTCCCAAACCTCTACTTGTGGCTGCTTGCTCCGCAAAGGTGTCCTGAAGAGAGAAGGAGGCTTTTAAAAGAGGATGAGGGAAACATAGATAGGAGGGGAAGCTGGTAGACCCCTGACAGCTCAGCTTCTCCATTCTACCTTGTGTTCCTTCCTTTGAGTCAGAGGCTGTAGCATTCATGTTCTTCCTCCTGGTGGTCAGGTTCAGCCCAGTGTAATTTGCATCAAAGGAGAGACTTACTAGTTACTAACTCCAGCCAGCCATAGGTTTGAAAAGACCCTACACCTGCCTGCCTTATGGTCTGTGCCTCAGTGCTTGATGGCTCACTGGTACCGTGAGGCTCAAGAGTTCCAGCTTTACTGTAGACATGCCTAGCCACACATAGCTTGCAGCTCCCCCTGCAGCATCTACTCATTTCAGAATCCCAGCAGGTTCTGCCTACCTCTTTCATTTTTGAGATTTCACTTCATATTTTAATTGTCAGCTTTTCAGGGCTACCCTGACCCAATCAATCCAACTAATCTCAATGAGTAGAAAGGATTCTGTGTTTGTGGCCATGGCAGGCTGGGAGACTTCTTGTCTCTAACAGTCTATTTTTTGACCCCAGCATTGTTGGAATTTAGAGAATGCTTCTGGAGGGTCTCAAAAATGGAAGGGGATCACTCACAGGCTTCATATAGCTCAATTGGAACATGGGTAGAGGCTGAGGGGTCCTGAACAGCTGCCTAAATTTGCCTCTGCACACAGGTTTCCATGAAACTGAACAGCACCTACAAAGGAGAAAAAGACACAGAGGAACACATAGCTTGTTGACACTATGATTTTCATTAGATCTGTGATACCCAGCCAGGTGCTACTTTTAGGGCTGTTTCAGACTAATTTCTGAGGTTTCAGGCTAACCCATGTGATTATGAGGAAGTTTCCAGAATATGTGACACATAGAGGTGGCTGATCACATATGTGGCTTCGGGGATGGGGTCAGCAACCTCTGGAGGAGGTGAACACATATCATAGGGAGTCCTTGCAGTATTGAATCTTGTCTTTCCCTGGGTTATTTTAGTGTTAAAAGCAGCTTGGAATTATAGTCATGGGGCTACTTACTTGCTTTTGTAGGACAGGGAAAAGAATGTAAGCTTGACCAAGTAAGGAGGAACATTGGAAACTGGTCCCTAGTATTGATCGTCAGGTCATGTTGAACTATGGTCTGAAGCTCAGGACAATGCCCAAAACAAAACAAAATATAATAAAATATTCTGATCCACTCTCAACTAAATAATAACAAAAACAAGAGAGCTCCCTAGATATCAAATCCTCAGACATGAAAAGCTATGTTATATATGTTAGATTTTCATATAAAGCTGTTCCTAGGAACTCTCTGGATCAACAGGGCCAAAGATTGAACAGTGATGCTCCATGGCTGCTCTGCATGTTTAGAGAATGGAACCCTGAAGAATTTGTGGAATCCAGGGAGGCTAGAGTTGAACTCATTTTCTCAGCCTGGAATCTATCTGCAGTGACGGAGCCACAGAACCAGCCTCTGAGACCAGAAGGAAGGAGCCGTACATCTAGAAGATTTGACAGAAATCAGCCTCCTCTTTCCTTATTTCTGAAGCTAACTGAAGACATGTCTTCACTAATACTTGCTGATCAGAGGAAAAGAAAGAAAGAACCAGTAGCATGTTAGAGGTCTTCATGAGGGACCCTGTTTGATTTTTGTCATGTTACAACTAAGCACAAGAGACACCTGTCTCCATCGAGCCATGTGGAGGGGAAGGAGTGGGCAGAAGCTTCTCTTCCGCCATGTTTGCTAGTGGCAGAAGTAGCAGGAAGATCAACTCTTTTATGCTGGTGAACACCTTTTCTGAGACTACAGTGAATGATGTAGTAGAGAAAATAAGTTCCAGGAAACCAAGTGGGGAAAGAGGATTTACAGCCTGGGACTGTAATATGTAGGCTATTTGTGAGAATCCCCTCGTGTGTCCCAAAGGGATTCCTGAGTAGTTTTCTGTTTGTGTATTCTCTAGGTGTGATGTAGCTACCCAAGTACACCCTGAACACAGCGCAGGCCCAGGATCAGCAAAGATGGAGAGGCGAAAGGGGTCTAGTAGGTACTGCTGACACTCTAGCACAGTGCTTCTGAAGACAAGTCCCCCGCCTTGATTTCTGTATTTGTCCCTGCTCAGGATATATTAAAAGAAATCACAGAGTGGACCTGTGGCACTCACCTGGAATCCAGCACTCTGGGAGTATCAAGTTTGAGGCAACCTGGGCTACACCAGGAGATTATATCACAAAAAAGGAAGAAAAGAAAGGAAAAGAACAGCCTGTGCCATGACTCAGTGGGTAAAGGTGCCCGTTGTTAAGCATGTTGTCCAAGTTTGGGAGAAAGAGAGAATTAATATGCAAGGGCTGTCTTCTGGCCTCAGCACACACAATGTGGCTGCACACTTCCCCCAAATTAAACCAATCTCTCTCTCTCTCTCTCTCTCTCTCTGTATGTATGTATGTATGTATGTTTGTATGTATGTATGTATGTATGTATGTATGTATGTATGTATCCAGACCAGCAGTTCCTAAAATGTGGCCCTGGAAACTTGGGAGAATCTCAGACTTTCAGGCCCTATCCCACATCCTCTGAATTCCTGAAATGCAATTCACACCTGGTTCATTGTTTCAGGTAATAGTAATACATGCTAGATCTGAGAACCACCAATTAAAGCCACTGTGTTTTCAGTTCTATGGGCACATGATCATCTGCAGATCTTAAAGTACAGCATTCACTGGGTGGGGCTGGAATCTTCCAGGTGCAGCAGTCGCAGTGTACCACTGTTAGAGCATCCAAACTCTGAAATGGCTATTACGAAGCTCTATCTCTCCTTAGACATGGACAAAGGACAATCTAAGCTTTTCCACGTGTGGGATTTGTATGAATCAATGTATAAACCACCGCAACCAAAAGGACATGTTCTCCTTGAATGAATCTGTTAACATATGAGATCCTGAAAGGAAGACTTGGAAGAAGATCTCACCGTGCTCATTGTGATTACTCTTTGGCAATAATGACCTCAAGACCCTCTCAGGACATTTTCTGAGCGGTTATGCAGCATAGCTCTACCAAATCTTGTCTGTGGAGAAAAGTTGGGAAACAAGAGAGAGACCAGAACAGAGACAGGTGACCCCAGGGACCAGAAGGAACAGCCAGCAAGTTCTTGGCACTTGATCCCTCTAGGGATGTTTTTGCTGCCGTCAACACTTGGCTCATCTTCTTTCCTTTCTGGCTCAAACTCACCATTTTAATCAATTCTTCTGTAGCCAATGCCTCTGTGCACTCAGCACAAGTCATTTTTGCTAAATCTCTTGTCTTTCCAAACACTTTCCTTAATTACAGTAGAGATAGACAGGCGCATGCTTTCACTGGCTGGGAGCTTCCTGGGGCAGCCACTAGCAGACTTAGCTTGTGGGGAAGAAACCAAGGACCATGTCCCTTGTCCCGGTCTCTGGAGGGCTTCTCCTCTGCTCTGCATTCCTGCCTTTTTGAACTTATAGGATCTCATCTTTCATTTAGAAAAATCAACCCTTTTCTCCCAGCCAACCTATTATTCCTTCATTCATCTGGGCCTTCAGCACACTCATGAGGGTTGGACAGTATCTGCCAATTGTAGGCCCACAGCCTGATATCTCTAGTGGGTTTCTCTTCTCCTTGACAATGGGCTGTTGCCTGTGGACTTTTCCTAAGTCTCAGGGTGAAAGGGCTGAGAGAAGAAAACAACCGAAGATATACCACCATCCTATGGCTTGTGATTCAAACTCAGTCCTGACTATCCAGTTCAGACCTCTCCAGGAGCAGTGAGGACTCTTTCTGGTACATTCCAGCCACCTAGACTGGTTCCTAAAGCTGCTGCTGGTGCTTTGTCTGCTTCCTGGCAATGACTCCCCCACCTTTGTGCTGATTCAGTCTATGCACAGTCTCTTGCAATAAGCTTTTGGAACTTTTCTCCAATCATTTTTTTTTTCTTCCACAGACAGCCCTGTCCTGGAAATCAGTTTATTTTTCTGCACACACAGCCCTATCCTGAAAGAAAATCCTTTATTTTAAATAAAGAATACTTATTTAAAAATGAAAAAGGAAGCTGGGTGTGATGTATACCTTTAATCCCAGCATTTGGGAGACAGGTGAAGGTAGATCTCTGAGCATTCAAGGCCAGCCTGGTCTACATCATGAGTCCCAGGACAGTCACATCTACATGGTGAGACACTGTCTCAAGGGGGAAAAAAGAACCTGAAATGCTTTGTTCATCTTTGTGTTGTGCTCAGGTTTTTTTTTTTTTTTTAAAGACCATAAAATGTTGGATTCTACAAGAGGACCCTTAGTAACACAGCAAGAAGACAGATCTTGCTCCTTCACCCTGCTGGAAGATGGTGAGGTTGTCATAGCATTCTTTGTGGAGTTTAACAAGCCAGCATGGGCTTCTGAAGTTCACTCTGCAAGTCCTGTCTGGAGTGCACGCGAGAGTCCAGTATTGGGCAGGGACACCTCCCACAGTGTGTAACGTTAGTCATCAAACTAGGATAGAGTGCAGCAGGCATGGCTCGTCACCCTCAACGCATGGAAAATCTGACATCCCTCAAAGACAATGGCAGCAGGCTTCTCCGGCAATTCCTCTCACCTGTCTTGCATATTTTCTATAATGTGTCTATAAAATGCCCCCACATTAGTGCTCCAGTGAGAACAAGAATGTGATTTCATAAGTAGAAGGAAGGAATGCTCAATGGTTAAAACAGTCTCCTTTCAGATTCATGGGATTGTTTTTTAAAAGCATGCTCTGTGGCCCTGGATGACTTGCCCTGCCACTCTATGAACAGTGCAGCCATTTTTGTGTATACCATGGTTAAATGATAGTGACTTTGTGAGCCACTCCCTGGCATGAATCTTAAACCTTTACCTTTTATTCATCTAGACACTCACTTTGCCAAGAATCATTCTGGCTTTTACAAAGTGATGATTGCTACAGCAGCCATGTCCCTGACTCAAGAGTCCTTTGTAGAGGATAAAATCCCCCCTCCTCCCAGTGACGTGTCATCTGCAGCACAGACAGTATAAGAAGTGACATTGCAATTTGCTTGCAGGAGAAGGCATCAAGGACAGGGCTGGGGCAAGCTTGGTGCCTGCGTGTGGCTTCTGCTGCCATCTGGGTGGTTAGATTGTTGGTCTCAAAGCACTTTTGGCTAGGGATTGGTTAGGATGGCAGGAAGCTGACCCCTGAACTTTCTAAGGCTCACTGGTGATTTCTCTTGGGTTGTTCCAGCACTGACATTCCTTTCCCTTCTGAACAGAATCTGCCTCTATTTCTCAACTGTGCTATACCCTACCCAGTAGCTTAGAATTTGAAAAACAAATAACAACAAACCAGCAGTAAAGAGGCAGAAAAAAAATCACCTTCCTTCTGTCCTCCAGGGAGCTCCACCCTCCTCTTCTTGCTCAGTTCAGCAGAAACAGAGGAAGCTAAAGTGACTTCATAAATTAAATATAGGGCTTCCAGAAAGGAAAGTGAGCATGCTCTTTGAATGGGATTCCCCATCTTGGCTAAGGGACTAATAACTCAAGATGGGCTGGAGTTTAGCTTGCTGCTTTTGTATTCAAAGGTTTGCTTTAAGCCATGACACAGCTGTCCCTCTGTTTCCCCCCAAATCACTTTTGAAGTTGTTGGCTTATCTCTCCATCCATGACCAAATGCATCTGTGCAGACAGGTTTCCATGTGGCCTCCCACAGCTTCCCTGGACCCTTTGCTGTCTGTCTGTCATGATGTTGCCTTGAGCTGTGAATTCAGTTTTAGAGCACTTTGTACAGTCAAAGTGGCTTTCATGTTTTCTAAGGATGCTATCTTTTGAGTGATAACCTAGTTTAGAATTCTCTTTCAAGAGTCTGAAAGGAGGCAGCCTGTCTACATTTGCTCACAGGTAATAACAGTTCTTTGGGGGAGGCTTAGCCTCAACTTGAGGAAAAGTAGCTAAAAAGTAGGTTTGAAACCAACTGCATGAATCTGAGCTGTCCTTTACAGGACAGCCATGTTCCCTTGGGGCTGTCCTTTACAAGATAGCCATGTCACTTGGAGAGCCAGCCCCCAGAAAGATCTCCTGGGAACTCATATGTCCATGAACTTTCAACCTTCCAGCACATAGTGACTCGTGGCAGCAGATCTATAGTTCGAAGGACATGAATCGACACTGCTCTGAAGCAGGGACAATTGGGCCAACTCCTTCTGAGGAAGCATGGTCATTGGAAGTGAAAATACCCTGGGGTCTCGACACTGCAGTGGAGCAAGGTTGGTTAGAGAAGGGTCTTATACATTTGGGAGTCCTGAAGTAGGTTTCAGGTCCCTTCCCTCTCGTTTCCTTTCTACAGGAACTCCTGATGTGGCCTGTGTGCTTTTCTCTATCTCTTCCTGTGTTTATTCTTCCTACTAATGTCTGCTCTCCAGCTGCTGGGCCACCTCTGAAAAAGTATCTTCTGTATCCTGGAGACTTCATCATTCTTCAAACACAAGGCTGGCATTTCTTAAACCTGGCTATGGCACAAGGCAATTGGCACACATCACATGGCAACATTGCCATCTTGGCACAGTCTTATACAGCTGGTAGCTGGGTGGTACCTGTGCTATTCTGTTGCCTCTGGCCACCACATTTTGGCACTTGTGACCATAGAGGTGCGGCTGATGCTCCACAGTTGTGGGGCTCCCATACCAGATTTGGAGGAGAACCACAGTGGTGTTGGTAGTGGTAGGGATGACTGTTGCTATGACAACAGCAAGGGTCTCATTGAAATAAACCTTCCTGGCTCCTTCCCCAATCTCTCTCTCTGCCAGTGCTTCTGCAAAACTCCTGCTTACGTGGTCAGGCTGATATTCTGCTGGCTGCGTTGCTGGATACCATGTGTTCTGATTTGCTTTTGATGGCACAGACTTTATTGGCTTTGTGACACTGAGTTTCTGGGCAGATTCTTGCTATGGTACATGCTGAGCCAGTGGATTCAAAGCCCTGAATTAGATCTGCCCCATCCCTTGATCCTGTGGGCTGCACTAGCATGGTGAATCAACTAGTAATAGTAGGAGCCATAGTTAGGATAACGTGGGTTTAACTCTCTCTTAGTCAGGGTACAAGAAGCTGGGCCAGGTCAAGGCTGAAGGTTCTGGCTATTCTTAGTTGGGCTAAGAAAGGGTGGCTTTCTCTTTTCCTCGTGAGGCAGGGTAGAAACCCAGGGAGAATTATGGGATTATGATAAGGGGATGGGCCCCTCATCCTGGAATCTTGTTGAAGTCCTTTGCAAGCAGAGAGTCAAGAATTACAATACAGTTAACATCATCGGCTGTGAAGGTTGCCTACATGGACACAGTGGGTGAATCTTTGATATAAAGCTACTTCAAATAAGAATTATTGTTAAAACAGACAGGGATGAGGCGTAAAGCCAGCAGATCCTAACCTGTGAGTGGAGACCCCTTTGAGAACTAAATTACGATTTCACCTTAGGGGTTATGTAAGGCTATCAGAAAATACAGACTTTACATTATGACTTATGACAACAAAATTGCAGTTATGAATAGCGATGAAAATAATTTTATGGTTGAGGGTCACCACAACACAAGGAATTGTATTAAAAGGTCTCAACATTGGGAAGGTTGAGAATCACGGCACTAAGCCTTTCTGGTCATTTTCCTTTCTCAGGTCTCACTCTACAACCTGCAAGTTTCCAGAACTTTCCCAAGAAATTTCTTCTAGAATAAAATATATGTTTTTACTCTTAAAGAACTCTTGTGACCCATGTTTTAAAATATTTACCTCTATTTAATGTGTGTATATGCTCCTGCGTGTGGAGCTACACCATGTAGAGGTCAGAGGATGACCTGTGGGAATCAGTTACCCCTGCTACTATGTGGGTTTCAAACTCAGGCTCTGAAACTTGGTGACAGGCACTTTTGACTGCAGAACCTGCTCACTGGCCCCTATGGTTTTATTTGATCAGATTGCAATCATATCCAGGTACCTCCAGAGCCACCCTCTCATATACCTCAAAGATATTGGGGGATGGACTTCCTTTAGATACTCTTTGAGCAATGCAATTTCAAAAGCTTCAAAAGGACTATATACAGCTTTGGTTGAAAACTTAAGCATGACTCTTGAGAGCCCACACCCACACGTGGGTACATCTTACTCTTTCCCTGAACATTTCTATTAACTATTTGGCCTCCATCTTTGTTAAGGTCTTTCCTTTTTCTCTTTCTTTTGGTTTTCTGAGACAGTGTTTCTCTTGTGTGCCTCTGCTGTCCCAGAACTCACTCTAGAGACCAAGCTGGCCTTGAACTCACAGAGATCTGTCTGCCCCAGCCTCACGAGTGCAGCATTAGAGGTGTGTGTCACTGCCACCCAGCTTAAAATCTTTCCTAACACTGGCTCATCTTGAAATTTTTTTTTTGTGGTGGCGTCAAGAATAGGGATTCTTCCTAATTAGAAGTCTCTGGAAGAATGCTTTAGGCTGCCACAGGCAGAGTGTGGAGGATCTTTATTTCCAGCTTGTGTTCTACTGCCTGTGACACTTCCATGACTAATACAGTACTGGTGTGTGTTTCTTGGGTTCCAGAGTCCTGAAAACAGGTGGGAGCAGAGGCTGACATTCCATCCCAAGTCTGTGTGGTCAGGGACATTGAGTGCCAGGCAGAGAGCTCCATCTGGGCCAGGTCTCTGCAGAGGTCGTTCATCTTAAGAACATGGGTTACATAAAACTGACAGGAAGGTGAGAGAAGAATGGGGAAGAATATTTTTCTGGAATCACAAAATGTTATCATGTCAAAGGCTGTGTGAACTAGCCTTGTGACAGGTTATTGACTGCATACAGATTTTTGGAGAGTTGACAAATCTTTCAATCTTTTGTGCCCAGGACTTTGTTTTATGTTAGTCCTTGGGATAAAGGAAAGCAGAGCTGGAGAAGTCCCAATAACTGGAAAGGCCACACAGCTATATTCTGAATGGGGACAGTTTCCTTTGAGCCTGCCGCTCCCCTCCCACTGTCTGCCTGGGCCACAGTCCTTGTTCTGGACTCTATAGTTCTCTATCTGCACTGTGTTCTGCTTTGCCTCAGTCTGCATGCGATGCTTCTCCATGCCTGCTTACTTACACAGGTCCAACATATAGTTGGTCACCATATGGCTTCCTCTAGGAACCTTCCCAGATGCCCAGGCTTGGCAAAGTAGCTGCTAATGGACTGTCATGATCTTTCTTTAATCCTTAAATGGATATTTATTTTAAAAGTCCTCATGTACTAACTTCTATCTCAGAGCCCGTTCCAGAACAAAGTATAAAAAGTGAAAAGGAGAGACTCACATGAGGATGTGAAGGCCAGCAGAACGTCAGGGCCATCAGTGTCACAGTCTCCCCATCCACCTGCCCCTCTGCCTTCCCCATGGAGCTGTTTACTCCCAGAGCCTGTGGCTTTTGGGACCCATCTGAGGAACCCACCTGAAGCTTGTCCTCTGAGGAATTTTTAGCATACATTGCATGGAGGTATTTTTAAACACAACTTGTATAAGTAAATGTAATATCATGCATATGTGAGTGTTTAAGTGTGTGCAAGTGGGTTTGTGTTATGTGTGTGCTTATATGTGCATATGTATGTGTGTGCATGTGTGTGTATGTGTCTATGTGTGTTTACATGTGTTTGTGTGTGTGATTATGTTTGTGTATTTGTGTGTGTGCTTATATATGTCTACATGTGCATGTATTTGGGTGTCCCTTATGTGCTTGTTTATATGTACACATGTTTGAACATATGTTAATATGTATTTCTGTGTGTACGTGTATGTGTGTGCACATGTGTGTGAGTACATATAAACACTGTTGCCATGAACTTCTAGGTCATTTACTTAGTGAGAAAAGACTTCCTGCTATATAATGACCTCATAGTCCTTAGACAGGAAAACAGACACATGCTAAATTGCTGGTTTGCCTTGGAGTCCGATCTGCAGCATGGCAAATCCTTATGGTTCTGGGACTGCTCATGGCAACAACCAGCTCTAATTGTGTCTGGAACAGACACATCATCACAGCACTAGCTAAAAATTGTACTTCAAATTCAGTTTGAGAGTAACTTAAAGGTTTTGTTCATGAGGTCTGTGACAGCTACCTAGATATTATATCTTATAAAAGAAACAACTTCTAAAGAAATAAATTCTACTGTCTGCTTTTCCTGAAGTGTTTCTCCTGAATGCTGAGCCAAGAGAAGTGGAGGGAGGCTGGGCCATCTCCACTCCAGAGAGAGGTAGGGAGCGTAATTAAACAGGGAGGTGGGCTGTCATGGAGGGGCTTTTAAGAACGGTAGGTTATCAGGCTGTCCAGATTCACCCTCTGCAGAAGTGAAATGCAATCCCAAACATCAGTTATTGACAGAGGACAAATACATCCTGATGCCCTGGCCAGCGTGAAGTCATCGTTATTTTGGACAGGGCCAAGCTGATAAGAAAGGCTCCTTTCTCAGAAGAATGTCTTACTGTTTGAAAGTTCTCAGTGCACTCTGTGGGATTAAAAGAAGAATAATAAATTACTCTGGCTTTATCCTTTGAGTATCTGCTGAAAAGATCAGTGCTCGGTGGATATTGGATCCTCTGTACTTAGTTTAGACAGGTGAAGAAAGCCGCACTGCAGGGGAAACATCACCGAGCAGGAGCTTAGAATCCACTTCTTTCTGCCCAGGATAGGGCTCTGTGGAAGAAAACAATTCCCCTGCCTCATGCCCTCTCCCCAGGAACCCAGGGCTCATGTCTGCATTCCCAGACCCTTTCTGCTCTGCTTCTGCTTCTCACAGGCATATGGAGAATGTCTGGGGAGACACGGGAAAACAAAGGCTCAGGAAAACATATGGCCAAGCATCCCCACAAAGGCAGCCGATAAATCCTGAGTGTGCCTAAGGCCAGTGAGTCCTCCACCTCCACACGGGTAACACAGGCAGCAGAGCTGATTCTCCCACTTCGAGAATCCTCTGTCCCTAAACCATTTGTCTCCATGGGTCTCATTCTTCAGGGCAGAAGCTGCCCATCCGGCATCACAACTGTAAGCTGAATGAGTGAAGCAATAGCCTCAACTATACAGTGATAGCCATGGAGAATGGACTTCTACAGTGCCTTTCCAACCCCCATTCCCATCTTTTCTCAGAAAGGGCATGAAGAAAGAGCACAGGTATCTGAGTTTGGGTGAAAATGTTACAATATTTTAGTATCTGACCACAAAAGCAAGCGTTTCCACAGTAGTTACGGAGCAGAGTTGAACAAAACTCTATCATTAAGTTGGAAAGTATGTAAAGGCAGACCTCAGCAGAACAGCCCTTTGATTTAGTTCTCACGCCCTCCCTCTGGCCTTCTTTTTCCTTTAAAATGCCATTGATGGTCCCATAATCTTTTCATGTTAAAGAGTCTCATAACAACGTCTTCAATGAGACCCCAGGCATGGCTGAGGCTGTATGTTAAAATGCCACAGTCGAATCTTTCTCTCTGCCTGTGATGATTCATGCAGCCTTTCCACACAGCATAGCTCACAGTCTGTTTGAATGGCACGAGCAGGTGATCAGCTCTGTCTTGCTTTCCTCAAAGGAGGGACTTCACATATTGGAGAGAAGAGGGAAGGGGTTGGGGATTGTTAACTCCACAGAGGCACAGCAGGGCCTTCATCTGTGCGAGGCTGGTTCAATTAAAAGCTTCTCTACTTCAAAACATCTAGACAGAAACACATGGAGGTAAGCACAAAGCATACTCTACACAGCCCGTGCCAGTGGTAACAAAGTTTTAGCCTCTAGTTTAAGAGAGGAAAAGCCTTGTTAAATGCAGAGATTTCTGGGCCTTTTGCTTTGTGGGGTTATCTGTAAGGCTGGAGGAAGCCTGGGTACCTGCATATTTTCTGGCCCCCAGGGATGATGATAATGTGTCTCCCAGATGGTTGGTTAATATAGAGACACACTTAGATGGATTTGTCTTGTAGGTGAGGATTCTTTGTTTGGCCACTGTGTGGTTGGTGGGATCCTGACAGGTAATAGAGACAGAGGTCTGGAAGCCAATAAGAAGCAACAGTCAGACTTGGAGAGAAAAATGGGTGTGTAGATCACTATGATGGCTGCTCCTCTTGTTCATATACTATCATCACATAAGGGCACCTTCCTGTTACTCTGACTGTATGGGAGTCTAGTCCATGGGTAACTGTGGACATGATGTTGGCCCGAGAGACATTGCTCTACACAGTAGTGTTAAGAGGCCAGTGTTAACCCTGGGTCAGGCATGCTGAAGCTCTTTGGCAAGATTTACCATCAAGACATGCAGTAGCTATGACCTCAGATCACAGACATCATTGATTGTCAGGGAATTTTTGGGTTGTTTTTTGAGACAAGGTTTCTTTGTGTAGCCGCTCTGGATGTCCTGGAACCTGCTTTGTAGACCAGGCTGGCCTTAATCTCACAGAGCTCCACCTGACTCTGCCTCCTGAGTGCTAGGATTAAAGGCCACCATGGCTTGAATGCTCAGGGAATTTTATTTTGTAAGTTAGCATTAGTGTGGTTTCTTAGGAGGGATGCATTTAATGGACATGGTTCATTTAGAGTCTAAATGTGATGTACTTCTGCTTGGTCTCAGTCCGACCTGTTGGCACAGAGAAAGGCCCATAGAACCCCAGTCAAAGCAGTGTTTCTCATGCTTTTCATTTCCTACCTCCTCCAGCTGGCTTAGGATGTTAAAGCATGTGTAGGGATTGTCATGTCTGCTGGAAGGGATGACTGGGTGGCAGGCTGGGATATGTTTCTAAACTGGGTGAGTCTTTGTGTTGTGACTTTATTAAATAAAAATGACAATAAGAACGGTTGCAGCTGGGCAGGGGACCACTGGTCCCCATTGGACTCATCCCAGGTCTCTTCCAGTGGCTTTTCCTAAATCCACCTTGGAGCCCCTCCATCCCATTCTGGCCAATCAAATACCATGATACCCATCCAAAAGCACCCTGTCTCAGTGGCCTACATAAGTGATTCTTGCCTTCCTAAGACCCGTCTAGTCAGCCCCCCACCTCCACACTTGCTGGCCCTTACACAGGGCTAAGTTCCTGTCCAGAGCCCTCTCTATGTCTCTTTTTACCTGGATTGCTGCAGATGGCCAGTTCCTCCTTCACTGCTCAGCCTTGTAAACTTAGCTCCACAAGAAAACCTGATCCCCTGGCTTCCCTAAAAAGACTCCTAACACTCCTCTCCGTTCTCACCCTTCATCTTCTTCCTCTCTTCCTCTCCTCTTCTTTTCCTTTCTGATCTCTTTGTGCTCGAACTAGGGTGTCATGTGTGCTTAGCAAGTGCTCTTTCACCGAGCTACAGCCCTGGCTCTCATTTTACTTTATTTTTGAGAAAGGCTCTCACTGAGTTGCTCAGGCAAGTCTCAACTCCTGCCTTACCATCCTTAGTCTTTAGAATGATGCAGGCCTGCAGCACCAGCCTTACCGCAACTTTCCTTTATATAGCATTTATGTTTCTTGTATATTTGTGGGATTTTCTGTGCAACATTTTTCTTTATTTCCAGCAATCTCTTACTTCTGCACAAAGTAGACTTCTCATTTTACTAGGGCAGGGTACCATTTCTCTCTCTCTCTCTCTCTCTCTCTCTCTCTCTCTCTCTCTCTCTCTCTCTCTCTCTGTGTGTGTGTGTGTGTGTGTGTGTGTGTGTTGAAGATGGTCAAGGACCTGCGAGGAATTCAATAAAACTCCTGAGTGTGAGGCATAGAATGTGTATATTTCCACATCCTGAGAATGAGGTACAGAATGTGTATATTTCCACACCTGTGGCACCTGGGGACATTCCTGGCACACAACTTTAGACTTAGGAGCTGCATGTTGAGTTTGTAGCTACCTATCTTAGGTACAGCTACTATTGCTGTGATAAAACACCATGACTGAAAACATTTTGTGGAGGAGAGTTTATTTTAGCTTACATTTCCACATCATAGTCCATCACTGAAGAAAGCCAGACAGGAACTCAGACAGGGCAGGGACCTGGAGGCAGGCGCTGATGCAGAGGCCATGGTGGAATGCTGATTTCTTCTCATGGCTTGCTCACACTGCTTTCTTAAAGCTCCCAGGAGCACCAGGCCGGGGTGGGGCACCATCCACAATGGTCTGGGCCCACAGGCAAATCCTATGGTGACATTTCAATTGAAACTTCCTGTTCCCTTGGCTCTGACTTCTGTCACATTGACATAAAATTAGCCATCAGAAGTGCTCCTGAGTGCAGGTGCTTGTGGTGGCCAGAAGAGGGCATCAGATCTCCTGGAGCTGGAGTTATAGGCAGTTATGAAGCATCAGAGCAATCTCTGCAAAACTGGGAAGTGTTCTTAACCACTGAGCTATATCTCCTTCCCCAAGGTGCAGATTCTTAACTCTTACCACACCTTCCTTCTAGATTCTTGTTATATATCAGTTCACTTTCCTTTCAGGAATATTAGCTCCTGATGGGCTATTCCTACCATCTTTTAAGCCTTTTCCTTCTTTGATTAAAGCATTGGTTATTTTTGTTTGAAATTGAGAATAGTAAGAATATATCAGCTTAGGGAAGTTTAAGAAGTTTTGGCAAATTCCTTTCTGCTAAGATTCTAATTTAAATCATCCAACAATGTTGCCCTCTTCTCTCTGATGCAGATGGGGTCTAGCCAAGGAGTTTCTTGGATGCAAAAAGGAAAACCTGGGTTTTAAGTTTGGCTTTGATCCACAACTATTAGTGTAGCTTTGGATGGGACTCTAGTCCTTGGCTCTCCTTGCTTATGAGAATTGGGTCTGGATGTGTCTAGTTGGGTCATTACAAGGATTAAGTGAAGCATATGGGTAAATGTCATACCACTGTCTTAGTTAGTGTTCTATTGTTATGAAGAGACACCATGACCATAGCAATGCTTATAAAATAAAGCATTTAATTAGGGCTTGATTACATTCAGAGGTTTAGTCCACTGTAGTCATGGTGGGAAGCATGGCAGCATGCAGACAGACATGGTAGCTGAAAGTTCTATATACAGACTATCAGGCAGCAGAAAGAATGAGACACTTGGCCTGGCTTGAGCATTTGAAAACCCAAAGCAGGCCCTCAGTACCATGCTTCCTTCAACAAGGTCACACCTCTTAATCCTTGTCAAGTAGCACCACTCTGTGATGATGAAATATTCAAATATATGAACCTGGAGGGAGGGCATTCTTATTCAAACAACCATATTCCATTCTCTTTCCCACAAAGGCTTGTAGCCATATCAGAATGCAAAAATTTATTCTGTTCAACTTCAAAAGTCTCCATAGTCTATCACAATTTACACTGTTAAAAAACCCAAAGTTTAAAGTCTCTTTGGAGACTGACAGCGTCTGTAAAATCAAAATCAAAAAGCAGATCACTTATTTCCAGCACACAGTGGCATAGTATATACATTACCATCCAAAAAGGCTGGAAAGGGAGCATAGTAAGGAAATACTGGATCAAAGGAAGACCAAAAACCAGCTGGGCAAACTCCAAACTCAGCATCTCTATGTTAAAATGTCTGATGTTAAAATGCTCTTCAGATCTCTAGCCCTTTCATCCTTGTTGACTGCAGCACCCTTCTGTCTCTTTGGCTGATTCCACACCTCATCTGTAGCTCTCCTTGGTAGGTATCCCACAATTCTGGCTTCTCCAACATCTTTTGGTCTCTAAGGCAATCTGGGCTTCACTGTCACAGCTTCATGCAATGGGCTCTCTAGGCCTCCATGCAGGTACACCCCTGACACATTCCTGGCCCAGCGGCTTTTCTTGGTGGTAGTTGGAGATTCCATAACCATGAGTACCAGAGTATTTTTGAATGTGGCCGAAGATGGCAGCAGGTTCTGTTTCTTGCTGGGGCTGGAACATGGTCCCTTTGTTCAAATACATTTTTGTCAGTGTCTGTTTTCAGTGGTTTTCTTTTCTGCCTAAGCTTGGCTGTCCTGAAACTTGCTCTATAGACCTCAATGGTGGTTCTAAAGAGAAAACCCCCAAGGAAGTGGCACTAAGGTGAGATGTGGCCTTGTTGGTCTAGGTGTGGTCTTTTGGAGGAAGTGTACCACTGTGGAGATGTGCTTTGAGGTCTTATATAGGCTCAAGATACTGCCCAGTCTATTAGACCACTTCCTGTTACTCAAAAGATGTAAGACTCTCAACTACTTCTCCAGCACTGGGTCTGCCTGCATGCCCCATGTCCCATCATGATGATAGTGGACCGAACCTCTGAAACTATAAATAAACCATTTCAGTTAAATGTTTTTCTTTATAAGAGATATCATAATTATGGTGTCTCTTCACAGCAATAGAAACTCTAACAAAGACAATTAGGCTGGCCTTGAACTCAGAGATCTGCCTGTCTCTGACTCCTGAGTTTGAAGATTAAAGGCATGTATCACCACACCTAACTCTAATCTTTTCTTTAATTTCTTTACAAAAGTCAGACTCTAAGTTGGGTGAGATCTTGCCTTGAGGACATTATTCCTTTTATTCCATTTAGCATCAGGCTTAAAACAAAACAAAACAAAACAAAACAAAAAAAAAAACTTTTTATCTCCTTGAACACTAGACTTCGCTCCATTACATTTTCTGGTGCTTTTTTTCTCCCTCAAACAACACATTCTATAGTTTTTCTTGATCACCTTGCTCCTTTTTTAATAGATCTGGATAAGACTGATCACTAATATTGTGACTAACATGTGACACAGTCAACACTAGGCTGTTTGGAAATCTCTTCTGCCAACATCATTAATCTAAAGCTCTTCATTTTAGCATCAGGCAGACTTTCCTGAATAAGATAAACAGCCACATTCTTTACCAAAATATCATAAGAATGATCTCTAAGCGCACTTACTAATATTCTTCCTCTAAAACCCTTTGAGCTGGGCTTTCGTAATCTACATTGTTCTCAGCACCACTGTCTTCCCTGCTCATACTAGTATGGCCCATTAAGCCTCACTTAGTGCCTTCAACTGATTTCCTAAACCAAAGTCCCAAGGTCCACATTCTGCCAAACAAAAGTACAGTGAGGCCTATCATAATATTACCCCACTTCTGGTTCCAAATCCCACTTCTGGTACTAACTTCTGTTTCAGTCAGTGTTCTATTATTGTGAAAAGACACCATTACCATGGCAACACTTATAAAATAAAGCATTTAATTGGGACTTGTTTACATTCAGAGGTTTAGTCCATTGCAGTTATGGTGAGAAAATTGGCAGCATGCAGACAGACATGGTGCTAGAAAGAGAGCTGAGAGTTCTATATCCAGGGCTAGGTCTAGCTTGAGCATTTGAAAACCCAAAGCCTGCCCCTAGTGACATACTTCTCCAACAAGGCCACACTTATTCCAACAATGCCATACTTCTTAATCCCTGTCAAATAATCCCACTCCATAATGATCATGAATTCAAATATATGAGCCTTTGGGGTCCATTCTTATTCAAACTACCATACTCACAAACACAAATATTAATACAAATCATTAAATCATGAGATAGTATACCTTATTGCTATTGAAAGAGAATATCTTACATCTAAATTGTTTCCATTTAAGTAATTTAAACTATGTGATGGCCAATAATCCCGTCTCTTACCACTTTCTTTCTACTTGCTTCCTGTGTCTTCATGGGAGTGAACTAAAATCCACCTGTCAGCTTTCCATTTACATTTGCCTGTCTTCCTAACAGTTTCATTCCTGGCTAAGTCAGAAACCAAAGATACCATGTATTCATTTCTGGGTTCCTCATGCAGTGTTCTATTGCTGGTATCTTAATAACTCTTTGTGACTGCAGACCTGCCTCCTCTTTGCCAAGTCTCCATTTTAGTCATGCCTTGGTGGCAAGGGACTGTAGAGATAGATATAAGATAAAAATATAATTTGGTAGATTTTGTACCTCTTCAGACAATTTTCTTAAACAAATCTCAAGATAAGATACAGACATGTAGAAGTGCTGCTCCACTAAAGTGTTCCGGTGAGAAGCATCTGCACACACAGTTTACGGGTTCCTACCATGTTTTAGATAGACATTTACCGAGGATCCACATATAAAACTTGGTCCCATGGTGGTGCTACAGGGTAGATAATGGTACCTTTAAGAGAAAGGAGTTTTTTGAGGTCCTTATAGTGTTGTGTGTGCTCCAAGTGAGCTATGAGAGTGTCTCTCTATGTCTCTTCCTGGTTTGTCAGGAAAGAGTTCCTACGATTGCCATCCACCACCAATGGGCTGTTCGCTGCTGGTTACAAATTTCAAACTATGAGAAAAATAACTTTTTTCCTCTGTAGAGTTAATTGCCTCAAGATATTTTGTTGTAGTAGCTGACAAATTCACTTTACTGCAGTCAAAATGTAGACCTGCCTTTTTAAAGCTACATAATAGGTTATCTGTTTGCTCTCACATACCTGCAATCTTTGTAGGACAATAAGCATTATTGTTCATTTATTGTACTTTTCACTTTCAGCTACCACGATCTTATAAATCCACAATAATTGTTATTTTTATTGTTTATTATCTAAAATATTTTTGCTTTTCTCTTGTGGTCCTTGATACTTTATGACCTTTAATGTAATTTTTATGACTTGCATATAATATTCCTAGGAAATTTTAATTTTTCCCTTTTATATTTGGGTGGAAAAATATGTTTATATCTAAATATTTCTACTGTGACCTCCGTGTCATTGTTCCTCCTCATTCTGAATAACTTGCAGTTAACCATTTATGAATAGGAGGAAATTAAGCTAGCCATATTCCGTGGCAGGGTACCCCTAAGTCCTAGGATTTCCTGGGTGATAAATGTGCTTGTTACACTTGGTAGGCCTCTTAGGAATGCCAAGGTTTATGTTAATGAGGTGGCCCATGGTGGCTCTGGGCAATTTCAGAATGGGCTCTGGCATGCAGTAAAGATACCATGTGGCCAAAAGGCTAAGGTTTGACTAGGGGATGTCAGTGTGACATGTTGACCTCTGGGGAGAGAAGGAGAGTTAGGAATTGCTTTCACCCACATGGCTGACCATTCCATCAATCACACTAATAAAAACCCAGGGCAGTCAGAGCTCCAGTGACTCTTCCCTGTGATTCATGTGGCTACACTAGAAGTGTGACCACACCAAGGCAACTCTTCTCATGTGTCTTTATTTGGCTGACTCTAAGTTGTATTTTGACTACTGTAATCATAAGAGCAGTCTTTCCCAAATGGCTGAGAAGCAGAAGGGACACTAGAATTGCCTCTGGTTGCTCCCAAGTGATGGTGGCCTAGAATTGTGAAGCTCACAGTTGATGTCTGAAGAAGCAAGATCAGTCTTCTAGAGACCTGGATCCTGAATCTGTGTATTCTACTTGTGGTTGATAATATTGATTTTCAACTTAACAGGATTTAGAACCACCTAGGAGACTATCTCAGCATGCTTATAAGGGATTATATGTGTTAGGTTAGCTTCTGGGCATACCTGTAATGGATCACCTAGATTAAATGAATTGAAGTGGGTAGCCTACCTTGATGAGGAGAGACACAGTTCTGTGGACTGCAGAGGTAAGTTGAGCACCAGTATTCATTATTCTTTGCTTCTGACTGTGGTTGCATCATGCTCCCTTGCCCTCTGTTTCTCTTCTCATTCTCTTCCTACCATGATAGACTACATGTTGAAGTGTAAGCCAAAGCAAACTCTTTCTTCCTTAAATTCCTTCTGTCACTGTATTTTGTCACAGCAATGGAACAAGTGAACAATACAGTAAGTCATTCCAGTCAGCTAACCTTCTAAGCACTTGGTCAACTTCCTCTGTCCTGTTAGCCACACCTTCTCCTGCGGTGCCTCATGCTCTGCTGGGCTGAGCTGCTCTCTACTCATCTCAGTTTCTCAGTATCTTTCAGGTTCCTGGTTGATCCCCTTTAAATGGCTTTTTGTCTATTAAGATTTGGTCAAAGCCCGCTGCCTCTTTTGTGGAATCTCCTCTTATTACTTCTTCCTATGATGCTCTTTGCTTTTTCTGTGCTTCTTCAATGTTTGAGATTGTTGCTTTTTTTTCACAGTCTAGTCATCTTCCAGTTTCTTCAGATAGTTGATTTCCAGAATCCCTGTGGTAATCCACATTTGCTTCAGCCCCTTATATTTAATGGTGTATTGATGCATAACACATGTACAGCCTTCTGTGTATCTTACATCATCTCTAGATAAGCTGCAGTATATAATGTACCGTAACTACTGTGCAAATAGTTGTCTGGACTGTATCGAGCATAGTGCTGACAAGGAAACAAAGTCTGAATGTGTTCAGAATGGGTGCAATTTTCTCCCTGTTTTGATCTTGGCCAGTTGAATCTACAGATATAGGAGCCGTGGACACAGATAACCAATTGTATACTATTTTCCCATCCAGGTAATAAGAGACACTAAAATTTTATCTTAGACTGTGGTGATATTTATATATTTAATAAAACCAGTCTGGAATATTAGAGAAGAGATCCACCCCCAGTCAAGCCAGGCAGAAGTGGCACATGCCATTTAGTCCTAGCACTTGGGAGGCAGAGGCAGGAGGATCTCTGTGAGTGCAAGGGCAGCCTAGTCTAAAAAGCAAGTTCCAAGAAAGTCAAAACTGTTACACAGAAAACTCTGTCCTGAACAAAACAAACAAATTAAAAAGGCTGTAAGAAATGGTTCTGTCCTCTGATATTCCAGGGTGATTTTATTAGATATATTACATATTACCACATTAGAGTATCTTTCTTATGAAGAGATATGAACTCTGTTTAGAATTGTAACGAAATACATACCAAATAATTGAACAATGTGGCACTTGTGCTTACATGGATCTAGCCTGTAGATCACAAGAGTCCACAAAAGAGAATGGTAGATGTGGAAGGAATATATCTGATTATAAAATGCATTTACCTCAGGCTGAGCTGGTGATGGCTGTGGAGGTATGTGGAGGTATTTAGATTCTTAACTAATCTTTTCTGGGAGGAGTGAGAGTGAAGCCTGACTGTCAACCCTACAGAATTTAAAATCATCAAAGGGGGAAAAAAAGAAAAAGAAATATTCCATGAAAATACAAAAAAAAAAAAAAAAAAGAATCATCAAGGGGATATACCTGCCAGCGGCCAGCGTGTCTGTGCAGTGTCCAGAGAAGCCTGGCTGGGGACAGAAGTGTCACTTGGAATGTAGGAGGTGCCATCCCAGGGTCTGGGTTTCTTGAGTGAATAAAAAAGGACAAATGAAGGGAGCAGCCTAGAGACAGCTTGGACGTCTGTGCTTCCTGACTGGGGACACAATGGCTGTCTAGCTCCTGTGCTTGTCATCATGACTTCCGTGACAAGGCTGAATGACTGCATCTTCTCAAGCCATGAGGATCAAAACAAACTCTTCCCCAAGTTTCTCATGTCATAGAAACAAGACCAGTATAAACTACAGGAGACTTATTTCACGTACACTGAAATAAAATCCGATCAATCGTCTCAGTTTGTGAGATGAAAGGGGAGTGGAATGAAAAACAACACCCAAGTGTTGATCCCAGTTCCTGTGTATGTGCACGTCCTAAACACTTCTTTCAAAATTCCAGTTTTAAAAAAAAAAGTCTGGGCACAAATGCATTTGTTTGCTAAGTTATACTTTATTGCAAAGAAAGATGGTTAGATTATTTTTGAAGTATCAAATTTTCAGCTAATGATGAAGTTGAAAATTCATCAAGGGAAGTTCATGATAGAGTCTCTCTTCTCTTTAGGATTTTAAATAAAATTATTTACTTTGCATCTTATGGCTATGACCCACCCTAGCAGGCTTGGGTAGGCTCCAGAGACCTATTTCCGAGCAGATACTTGCGAAGCACACAGCAGGCAGGAGCAGTAGAAGACAGCATATGCCTAGAATGCCTTTTGTCTTCCACTAGGAATGAGGTCGGAATCTGGGGATCATCTCACAGCTCCAGTGAGACTCACACCAAATGCATCAGCTGGTATATTATGTTCTAGACTAGAACTCCAAATGTTCTAACCCACCAGTGATGGCAAGCATCAGTCAACATCATGACAAATGCTCTTTGACATGGTAGGATCTCAAAACGTTGTCAACTAGGACTCTTCCTGTGGAAGCTGAGAACTGGTTATGTCAATGTGTCAAAGGTTGGTAGGACTCCTGCTGTAACTCTCCTTGTAAGTTGCATGGGTCTGAATTTTGTGTTGCTACTAGTCTATGGTCTACAAGTCTTCATTTATTTTGAAAATGGTGGCTACAGTCCTCATCTATTCAGACTTTTTGTATTATTTGAAAAAGTATATGTAAAGGCTTAGAGCAGTGCTAGCTCATAGAAAACACTTGGTCATTTGTGAATGAATTTCTATCTATAAGAACAATTTACAAGTATGTCAAGAAAGTGTTGCTATTGTAGATGGAAACAGTGTGACACAGGGCTAGGTAGATGCCCCAGTCTGCATCTTGTTGTGAAGGAAAAAAGAATGGGAGAACAGCACTGGCAGACATCATCACACGGAACATGAAGAGGAAGTGCTCTGCCATCAGGGCATCCACTGCCTGAGTTAAGGTCCTTCAATCAGTGACTGCAATCCACTCTGGTGATTGATGATGACATTTAAGTCAATTACAGATATGTATGATAGTATTCTGTAAGCTTCAAATCATGGTGAAAAATTCCGGAGACTTGGTAACATCACTGTCCAAGTGGGTTTGTGTCTTTGGTCTGGTGACAAAAACCCACTGAACTTGCAGTCATGTGATGGTATGGCAACATATTTATATTCAGTGCATATTTAATGATATGATAAATGATGATGCTACTACTTATACGCTTACTATATCCCTTGTCAACAATGTATTGGAATCAACTATATTCTTTATCATTATTTTAGTTACAAAAATGCTAATAATTAATCACTGTGCCAAGTTCTTTAGTCAGCAGCCTCGGACATCTCATGGTTAGAACATATCTTGGTGGGAACCTGGATGGTGGAGGACTAGGCAAGGTCACTCTAGAATGCTCTCCACAATGAAACCAACCAACAATACATTTCTCAGAACTGGACCTGGACATTTAAATTGTCTTGATCTTGAAGGTGAAGTTTTGGGCAGTGGGGATTTGAGAGGAGAAAAGAAAAGTATATTTCTTTCTTTCTGTGCCAGAGAGGCCCATTCCTGGAGCTTCACAATGGGTAAAGCAATTGGGCTTTTAATGTTCAGGAGGAAATGCCTGGGCCCTGGTCTTGATTCCAGTGCTGTGTTGTTTATTTAGCTCCAAATGTATTAATTGTTCTCGGCAGTACATTCCTTACCTTAAGTGCTTGTTAACATTCTAGAGAAATCTTATGGATTTGTTTAAAGATGATTTCAAAGTATTTTGAGTTCTTTAAAGTATGCTGCTATTGTGGATTGAAGGAAAATAAGATTGTGTAACCCAAGGCAACTTGAAAGAGTTTAGCAAATATTACGGGATAATACAAAGTAAAGATAAAAGGCCACAAGTTTATAGACCATCAAACGCTGATGTCCTGAGGTTACAAAAATAGGTCAGAGGGGTCTGCAAGTGGCAACAAAATCTGACTTTATCAGTCACCATGTCCTAAGTCCTTACTCTGTTTCCTGCTGTCTACATGCAAGCTGGTCAACCTTGTCTTCAGATGTACCTATGATAGAAACATTGTTTTTACAAGATTTTAAATTTTTTTTATTTTTACAAAATAAAGTCTCATTTTTTTTATCCATGTATCCCCTTGTTCAAACTCCCTTCCCCCTCCCAAACACTCTCTCTTCTCCCCATTTCCTCATCTCCTCCCCAGAAAGGACCTCTCCAAGGTCCCAAGGTGGCTTAGTTCAGCATTCACTCCAGGCAAGTCCGATTTCCTTATCCTAATATCAAGACTTGGTTAGGTGTTCTTCTGGAGGGAATGGGCTCCAAGGTGGCAGTCCAAGGTGTTTAAGATCCCAAGCTGTTCAGTGGTTTTGGTTTGCAGTTTAGGTGTTCTTTGCTTTTTGTTTAAAGCCCACTAATAAGTGAGGACATCCCCTGTTTATCTTTCTGGGTTTGTGATACCTCGCTCAGGAGGATATTCTCCAAATCCATCCAACAAATATTTAGAATGAGAAAATGCAAAAGGTTTCTCCCACTGTGTAGAGCTCTCCTTCAGGGTGGTATAATTTGACTTGGACTAAGTGATATTCATTTGTATAATGTTGTGATTAATCTTCATTGCCAACTTACCTGAATTTGGAATCACCTGGGAGACACACCTTTACATGTGCCTATGAGGGCATTTCCAGAGAGGTATAACTGAGGAGAAAAGACATACCAAGAATATTCATGGCACCATCTCATGGGTGTTGAATGGAACATAAAGATAAAAGAAGGAAGCCAGCTAAGAGCCAGCATTCTTCCTGCCTCTCTTAATCTCGGGGTTTATTATTCAATGTATGGCAGAGTCTCTGGGTTAAGCTGTAGGTGGGTGGACAGATGTACACAGACACTAGTGAATTCTGTGAAGCAAGCCAGACTCCACATAATCTGAATTTGTGCAGAGAAGATTGGGGTGCCTCATGGTGAAGTCAGCTGGGACATTTGTACTGAAGCTTGAGATATGATTTTGGTATTTACTGGAGAGTGAGACTTAGAACAAGTTGGGAGAACAAGAGTATAGACTTGGGTCACAAGAATCTTCAGGGGTATACTTGTATGCCATGTGGTGGCATGGGTGAAGGAAATATGTCATCCTGTGCTGCTGTCCCTAGCTATCTGTGGCAGGCAAGATTGCTGACCTTGACAGCATGAGAGCAGAAGAAATGGCCCCATTCCTTGATGCCTGTTGCCCTGGGTGAATTAGCCAGGGCAATGATGGGGAGCTAATCTGGGTTGAGACAATGAGGAAAAGCTGCTAGACTGACCAATCCAGCTACCACCGAGACCCAGCTCAAGGGCTATATGTTGGCCCACTTTAACATCCATCTCATCCAAAGATTGCTGTAGCATGTGTAGGGGCCAGACATGTAGATCCAAAGCTACAGGACCTCCATGACTCAAGGAAACAATAGGCCATCCGAGAGGAGCCCAGTGAGGGCTCAGTATTGATGATGTAGCAGAAGCCAGAGGCCTTAAAGCAGAGCAATGACTCATCGCCATGACCATTTACAAGTAAAGATGTATGAACTAAAGAATATTACAGCTTTCACATTGAGAATTGGGGGGATGTTTCTTATTTTTCTTTTAAATTTTATTTATTTTGGGGGGAATTTGAAAAAGGCAGAGGGCAGATACAAAGAGACAGGGAGATGGATGGGATTGGGATGCATGATGTAAAGTCCACCAAGAATCGATAAAAGATTAAAAATAATCTTCAGGGGTGAACAAATAAGCAAAAGTTGGCAAAAGGAAAGAGTCGCTTCTGTGTAGGACCTAGCATGGCTTTAATGTATGGATGCTGTGAGATGGTTCTCAGTGACTGCTGTGTGGTGCGAGTGAGGAGGATGAAGGAGGACATAAAAGATGGACAGTAGGGATGAGAGAGAAGGAAAAAAGATGGAAGGAGTGTGAGAAAGAGTAAAAGGGGAAGAGAGACAAGGGAGAGAAGAAAGGGATGGACAGAGGGAAGAAGGAAGGAGAAAAGAAGAAAGGAAGGAAAGAAGAAGGGGAAGGGAAAAGAGAGAGAGGATAGGAAGAAGGGATGCCCGAGGCTGGAGCTCTGAGAGGTGTATGGAGGACATAGAACTTTGGGAGCACTTGACACCTGTGCTGAGGTCCAGGTCCAAATCATGAAGCTCCCAGAAAGCCCTTGGGGTAACATTCATGAGCAACAGGGGTCTCAAGAGGAAGTGTGGAGAGTAACAGGTAGAGAAAACTTGAATTTCATGAAAGCAGCCCTCATTCTTGTGAAGGAATGGGGCAAAGTATTGCTGTGCTGCAGATGGCTGGGTGGAGGAGTGGAGGTACCCGAGGAGGTGGTTTAGCTGTGATCATTATTGCAGCATCAATGTAGAGGGAACTGGTCCAAATCTGGCCTCTGCAAAGCTCCCAATCCACATTCCTGCAACATGATACCTAATTCTAACTGCACATGGGTGCCTCATGGACCAGCATTGGCTTGCAAAGGATCAGAGCCCAGAGAAAATCGAGATCACACAGTAGAATGGGGCTGAAGGGTGGGACTAGGAGACCTGGGTTCAACTCATACAACTCCCTTTGAGCAAGTTTTTACTCCTTTTGTGTTTAGCTTCTCATCTTGCAAGTTAATGGTGAAGGTCAGTCTGCTGGGTACTTGGGTTGTGGTCAAAGGTGCTAATCATGGGGCTGGAGAGATGGCTCAGTGGTTAAGAGCACCGCCTGCTCTTCCAGAGGACCAGGGTTCGATTCCCAGCACCCACATGGCAGCTAACAACTGTCTGTAGTTCCAGTTCCAGGCAAACACCAAGGCAAATAAATAAATAATAAATAAATAAAGTTTAAAATATATATATATATAAAAGGTGCTAATCATGTGTGTGTGTGTGTGTGTGTGTGTGTGTGTGTGTGTGGTGTTTACATACGTGTGCATATGGGTTATATGCTTAACAAACTTAAATGTTCTTTTCAGATACTGGCCACTGTTTTATTGAACCTGAGTCTCTCAATGGCCTGGAATTTGCCTGGTAATTTGCCTGGTAGATTAGGTTGGTTGGCCAGTCAAGTCCTAGAGATTTGCTTGCCTCTGCCTCCCCAGTGCTGGTATTACTAGCGTGTTCTACCATGCCTGGCTCTTTCTATTTTTAAATATGAGTTTGAGGATCAAACTCAGGACCTTAGGCTTACAAGGCAAGCATTTTGCATACAGAGTTAGTCCTCATCCAGAAGATTAACTCTTACACTAAGTATCTGTGTTGCTGTGACCCCTGGCATAGCACATTGCTTTCCTTTAGGGTGTGCAAGGAAAATTTATGGAGTATTTTCTTCAACAGATAGACATGAGAAGCCTACCCCTATGGGGCACTGTTTGAGGATCATACTGTATCGACTATCCCACTCACTGCTTGATGTACTACAGGTGTCTGTGTGTGTGTGTATTATGTAGGGTTGTTTGAAACAAACTCACAAAGGCACGTAAGTGTTTTGTGGCTGAGTACTGTTCTTTCTCATGAGTCTACATTTTCAAATCACTACAGATGCCCTGTTCCTGGGATCTAGAAATTTTTTAATAAAGTATTATTTAATATAAGGATTTTCTGTGAAAGCTGAAAAAATAACTCTCAAAGATTCACCAAACCAGTTTGAATTAGCTCTTTGGTTCTTGTGTTCACTCTCTACCTGCTCCCACTCTGTCCACTCACCACAGTGTTCTGAGACACTGTGTGTCCTTGAAAGGGCCGTTGCAGCCCACTGGCATCCCTTAGTGTGAGAGTTGGGGTAGGAACAGGGTTTGTGCTTTTTTGGTTTTTAGTGCTTTGTTTCCCTTGGTACAGCTGGAATGAGTGGGCAGCCAGAGCTGGCTGCTAGCAGGGGAACTCCCTCCCTGCTCCTCTGAGAAGTTCTAGATCTGGACAGCACTGTTCAGTCTCTTTCTGTCTTAAGAACTATGATGCTTTTCTCCCTTTGATCCACTGTTCCAAAGAGGAATGAACTTGGATCTGGAGAGATGGTTTAGTCCCTAAGCATAGCTGTTGCTCTTACAGAGGACGTGGGTTTGGTTTCCAACACCCACATGGTAGCATACAATCATTTGTTCCAAGGGGTCTGACCTCCACAGACACCAGGGAAACATACTTTGCACAGATATACATGCAGGCAAAACACTCAAACATGTAAAATAAAATAAAAAATTTAGAACAAAAGAGAAATAAGCTTTGCTAGGGTCTGAATTGTGATCTCTGACCCCATCCTTCTATCAAAATTCCCTAACTCTCAGTCCTCAGTTCCTAACCCTTAGTACTTCAGAATATGACCTTATTGGTGATATGACCTTGAACAATTAAGTGATGGTTAAATGTGGTTTTTTGGAGGATTTTGATCCCAAATGGCAAGTGCCCTTCTAATCACTGGAAGTTGGATGCAGATGGGTACACAAGGGAATGATGGATACAGAAGGAGATGGTGGACACAGAAGGGGATGATGGATACAGAAGGGGATGATGGATACAGAAGGGGATGAT
>PVIH01012152.1:0-44988 GCA_004025045.1 Sigmodon hispidus
CACTCTACCCCACCCCATCCCACCCTACCTCACCTCACCCCACACCATCCCACCCATCCCATTTTATAAATTTACAAAAACTGATTTATTGTTGTTCCATGTGGACCACTGTAGAGAAACTCATAATAGTTTACTAAACCAAGAGGTCATCCTCTACCTTTTTGATCTAGAACTATAATAATTCAATGGCAGAGGTTAGGATGCTCAGTCAGAATCAAGTCTGAGCCTTCACTTTTAAACTGGCTATCATCCAGGAGGCATAGCAAGCTGTTTTCTCTAGAGTTATGTTTAGAGGAGAGAGAGGAGTGCCATGCTCCAGATGGTCAAGGAAACCTTGTAAAGTATGTCTGTGTAACACACTGATTTATTTCTTTCCCTGTGACTTCTTAGCTAGGGGTCAGGTGAAAGAAGATGCATGCACTCTTTACATTTTCCTTATTCATTATGTATATGGTGTTCTGCCTTTATGTGCATCTGTGAATTGAAAGGCCTCCAGGGAGGACTTTCCTTCAGGACGAGACCCCAGTACCCAGGAACGAGCCGAAACCACGAATCAGATGTAACAGCAAGAGGATTTATTGGGGGGGCGAAGGTACCTCCGGGCGGCAGCAACTCGGGGAGCTGACTGGCGCATCCGAGCCTTTGTTCCAGCTCATTTTATAGCAGATGGGAAGCGGGAGGCAGGCTTACAGAAGCAAAAAGGCATGGTTATAGGGAAAACAGAGAGATTATTTGTATATTTAAACAATAATTTTTACTTATTGGATGAGGCTTAGTGGCGGGGAGAAACGGCGAGAAGAATCAGTTACTTGTTGGGAGGGGGAGTTTCTGATTACAGACTTCCTGTGGTATGCAGCAGCTCCCTGCTATCCGATTGTCTCTTAGCAACCCTGCATTATCTGTCTGGTCGCAGCCTTGAGTTTGTGAGGGAAGGGATGTGGGGGCTTGGGTATGTCTGGGCAGGCTGGGACAAATTTTATCTACTAAACTGAATGTCTAAACTAGATGTCTGGATCCAGCCCTACAATCTAGAGTCCTTCAGAATCATATGCATGCAGCATCCCAAGCACCTGAAAAAGGTGCTAGATTTCCTGGGTCTGGAGTTACAGATGGGGGTGAGCTGCCATAGCCATGTGAGTTGAAAATTCAAGTTATCTGGAAGAGCTCGTGCTCTTGACCACAGAACCCTCTCTCCAGCTTGAAGGTGAGCTTTTCAAGGTTCTGAGACTAAACTAGGAAATGATGGTTATAAAATGAAAAATAGTTTTATGTTGATTTAAAGAAAATGCTAATGTTAATTTTGTGTGTGTGTGTGTGTGTGTGTGTGTGTGTGTGTGTGTATGTGTATGCCACATATATGTTGGTGCTCCCAGATGCCAAAAGATGAGGTCAGGTCACCTAGAAATATAATAACAGGTGGTTGTGAGCTGAGTTAACAACAATAGTCCTGGGAATGGAACTCAGGTGCCATGGAAGAGCAGAAAGTGTTTTTAACTCCTGAGTGGTATTTTCAACCCCTTCTACTTCTAACTCTTGCTGCTGAAGAAGAGTGTAAACTATTCATCAATACCTTAGCTGTCAGCTCTTTTAGTGTCTTCATGAGAAAAGGTGCACTCTTATAAGACTACAAATTGTCTGGAAGGCCCCAAACTGAGAGCCTGGTTAGAAGGGCCACAGTGTATGTCTCAGTTCAGTTCAACAAAATAATAGCACTGCCCACTAAGTACTGGCAGCTTTGGTTCCACTGCAAGCCCAGGAGGGGCCCAAATGTCTGATACAGTTACTGTTTTGAAGGGAGTAGGATGTTATGGCCTCTTCAACATGAGACAAATGGACTAGTTCTAGGAGTGGACCACAAAGCAATGGTAGCCTGTGCACCAGAGGCTTCACTGGGTGCCACTCATAGCAGCAGATATACTACCATATCTCATGCAGTCATGAGACTGTATGGAAAGGTTTCTTTCTGGTGACACAGATTTGGTTCTAGCTGGTCTTATCAGAGAATAAAGCCCCTCTACAGAGGATCATATATGTGGTCTAGGCGTCAAGATGGACAGTTATAAATAGCTTTCTTAGTTCTTTGATTCAAAGAAAATGTATCAACTTGTGGTTTTTAACCTCCAAATGACAAACAGGTGGCTAGGCCATTGGCAACAATCCAAAAATCAATAAAAACACAGCATATTTAATTCTTTCCAGTGTTGTTTAAAGTGAGGATTAGGGCTTTCCAGTAGTCTGCTGTGCTGATTGGCTCCTGACTGATTTTTCAGAGTTCTCCTTGCACTGAAAAATGTTGCTGCCAACATCAGCCACACAGTCTGCTGAATCATCATGGAGGTGTCATGTCAGGTGCAGGAACCCTGTGAGGTGACTTAGTTTCCCCAGTGAGGTGGTGAGCCTTTCACTTTTGCACAAAGCTGAATAGTATTTGGGACAGGTTGGCTGGGCTCTGGAGTATCCATTTATACTAGCAAGGCTTGTTGGGTCCTTCCCAGCTTGTTGGTCAGTAATCCCTAGTTGATGCATCTCAAATGAGGAAGAGTAACAAGGTTCCATGGATCTACTATTCAGATTTAGCAAGAATTTAGCTGTTTCTCAATGGATTGCCATACTGGAGAAATGATGACACCCTTTCATAAGCAATATCTTCTGGTGGAGCTAATTCTTCAAGAGCATATCCTCCAGATGACCATGTCTAGATCTATAGCACACAAAAACTATGTACTAAACAATGTAGATATTTTAAAGTGTGGGGATTTGGGTAATTCACTATATAGTTATAATTAACTAGTATAACACTGCTATTATTTAAGAATGTTGTCAAGTCCCAATAGCAATTTAGAGATCTTCTTTGTCAATATCAGCTCCAGTCATCAGGAAATATATATATATACATATATATAATTTTTTTATAAAATAAAATCTTTTTATTCATGTATCCTCTTGCTCCTCCTTCCTTCCCTCCTCCCAGTCCCTCTCAGTCAGTCTTCAGCCTCCCCCCTCCCCAACCTCCGTCTCCTCCCCCAAAGGGACAAGAAAAAGTCCCAAGGTGGTTCAATTCAGCATGGCACATCCACTCCAGGCAAGTCTCATTTCCCCATCCTAATATCAAGACAGGGTTTGGTGTTCCTCTGGAGGGAATGGGCTCGGAGGTGCCAGCCCCCACACAGAAACACTGTCTGATCCTAACCCTCAAGGCTCCACATACTGCCCATGTCAATTGACCAGTTGCCTACCCTTGGAGGGCCTAGCTCCTTTTCCTGATGGTTTCTCAGTGGCTGTTCTTGATTCAGTGAGCTCCCCAGAGCTCCTGCCAGCTATCCCTGTGGGAATTTTTCTTGTAATCCCTATCCCCTTGCTCATACAGACTCTCTTTCTGGCTTTCAGTTGGATCAGGAACTCAACCCAGTGCTCAGCCATGTATCTTTGCCTCCACCTCTATTCATTGTTGGATGTAGGTTCCTTAATGACATTTAGGGTGGTTATTCATTTGATTATAGAGGAAATTCTGTTAGGCACCACCTTCACTGGTTGGAGACCGAGCCAGGGACATTCTGTGGGTTCTTGGAGGTTTCCCTAGCACCCGGTCTCTTTCCAACCACACACTGGCTTCCTCTATTAAGATCTCCATCTCTTTTTTTTCTCCCTCTTTGCTGCTCCTCTCACTCAATCCTCCCCCTCTCATGATTTGTTCCCACCTTTCTTGGTTGCAATCCCCTATGCTTTCAATTAGCTACGGAGATCTTTTCCATTTTCTGTTCTTAGGGGACTCCCTGGTTGTCTCTCTTAACCCTTCTGATTCCAAGCTGTTCAGGGGTTGTGGTTTGTAGCTTGGGTGTTCTTTGCTCTAAAGTCCACTTATGAGTGAGTACATCCCATATTTATCTTTCTGGGCTTGAGGATATTCTCCAAATCCATACATTTGCCTGCTAATTTTAGAATGCCATTTTTTTTTTCTGCTGAGTAGTACTCCATTGTGTAGATGTATCACAGTTTGTTAATCCATTCTTCAGTTGAGGGGTGTTATAAAAGGTTTTCAGGCCCATTTGGGCCTGGAGGTTTGGACCTGACCTGTGTCAAGAAATGAATCAGACACTTATATTAACTTCATACTGTTTGGCCCATGTCTCAAGCACATTATTAGCTAGCTTTTTCATCATAAATCAATCCATTTCTATTACTCTGTTTGCCACGTGGCCCGACCCTCGACTCACCTGGATTCCTTACATGTCTCTCTTCTTTGGGGGTTGGATGGAGACTGACTAACTCCACCCTCTTTCTACCTGTCTGTCCTCTGATTCTCTACTTACTTCTACAGTGCTCTATATAGGCCAAAATAGTCCTTTGTTTACAGTATACAGAGAACGTTCCACCACACTTTTTTATTTAATTAGAAAGGAAGGTTTTAATTTTTATATAGTAAAATTATGATAGAACAGCTCTCATGTAGGAATTATAGCCATAATATTTAGTTTATTTGTATTTATAAAATTAAAGAGAATATTTTATTATTTATTTTATTATTATGAGTCTAAAGTTTTTTATATCTAATATATTTTTAAACTAAAAAGAACTATATTTATAATTATTAAACTTTTAACTATATTAAAGACCACAGAAGGATATAATATTATCTAAATAAACAAGAAGTGTAAGCAACTTTTAAAGTTTAGAAAATGACAGAGATGACACTTGTCTGTCTGGACAGTCATTTCAAGATTTTTATAATGTTGGGACACTATTTTTAGTCTTTATGGCCCAAAGTCTTTGGCATATCTTTTAGTGATGTAGGAAATCTGACACAGTCTATCAGTTGTTTTTTTTTGTGTGTGCGTGTCTTGAAGAATGTCTGGTAATTTTTTTTTTTGTAAAGCAGGAACCTGAAGGACTATCTTGGCTTGCTTTGTTAATGTTTAGAGGTTATTTTTTTATGAAACTTGTATGTCTAGTTTATACATTATACTATAAAGCAGTCAATATTAGAACAGTTTTTTGTTTAGTGGCTAATTGTTGCCACAAAGTAAATTTTATGTGAAGTTTTTTTAATGTTTATTATTTTTTTGAAATATGTTGGTGCTGTCAGAGACAGCAGACCTGTCTCACTGTTTAGAAAAGTCTAATTTTTAAAAATATTTTAAATGTCATATTTTGTATGTCTTTGAAGTGTTTAAAGACTATCTATTTAATTGAAATATATTTTTGTATATTTATAAAAACTTAACTAACATGACTATAAGTTTGATTATCATAGATGATTATTAATTTGAATTTTTAATTGTATATTATAATTTTAAATGAGCTATATCAGCATTATATCTTAATTAAGAGTAGAAAAATATATATAGCATAACAAAATTGACCTTAAGTTTATATTAATAAATTAAAATTTATTTATCATTTTTAATCATTTTTATATCATATTCTCCCCTCCTCTCTCTTTTTTATAAAGAGATTGACTATGACCATTAACTATTTATAATGAAAACAAATATTAATAAGTAATATTTTGGAAAATTGGACGTAGCTTTTTTTAATTACTTTTTGTTGACAAAGGACGATGGCAATTTCATGGGGTCTTGTGGCTAGATCATCTTAATTGGCATCTTGGAAGTTGATTTTTTTATAAGAGAATTTTAGGTGGCCTTGGCAAATGAAACCACATTTGCCTGGAACCAATTTATAGGTTTTGATCTTTTGTGGAGACAAAAACAGAAATTCTTTTTTTAAGTAACATATTTTTATAAACAGATTTTAAAATCAAGATATCTTTAAAGTATATGTATTTGTTTAACTTAGCAGCCTTAACAATCCATTGTCTTTTTGCAATTATCTCATTAAAAGTTAAAAAATTAAAAGAACAATAACCATAATTTAGACTCTTTATCTGTCATCTTTATGTGGCTTTTTTATTTTTATATATATTTTTTAAGGGCTTTTTTATTTTCTTTTTTTTTGAAGTCCATGTGTATTTTATACATATTGTACCTCATTTAGAGGTTTTGTGAGTCTAAATCTGTTTTATTGAGAATTTTTAATAATTTTTTTAACTAGAAGAGCTTTTAAAATGTTAGCATCATTGTGATTGTTGACTTTGTCCTTTTTGGCTGCCTTTTAATATGGAGGAGGTGCTTACTGCATCTCTTTCACTGCCAACAACCAGAACAGACTCAGGAAATGTTGTTACCAGAAAAACTATTTTTGACTCTGTTTTTTTTTTCTTGTTGTTTAGTAGAAGCAGAAACCTTAAATCAATTATATTAATGCCAAGCCTTCCGTGAAACATATGGGTTTAAGTTGTGTGCTGCAAATGTGCCATTTTTAAATTTTTGTCTGAACACTGCACCATCTATGTACCACAAATTAATTTAGATATGCAATTTAGAAAGCTGCTTTTGGCTCTGTTTTAGTGATCTAGAACATTTTTTAAGCTTTTTAAACTTTTTAAAGCTTTATGTGGGTGTTTGCCCCACATTGGGCACCATCTGTTGTAAAAGGTTTTTGGGCCTGTTTGGGCCTGGAGGTTTGGACCTGCCTGCGGCAGCTTTTGTCCCCCAAAGAAACTTATATTAACTTCATACTGTTTGGCCCATGTCTCAAGCACATTCTTAGCTAGCTTTTTCATCATAAATCAATCCATTTCTATTAATTTGTCTGCCACGTGGCCTGGCCCACGGCTCACCTGGATTCCTTACATGTCTCTCTTCTTTGGAGGTTAGATGGAGACTGACTAACTCCATCCTCTTTCTACCTGTCTGTCCTCTGATTCTCTACTTACTTCTTTAGTGCTCTACATAGGCCAAAACAGAGGGGCATCTAGGTTGTATCTAGATTCTTGCTATTATGAATAATGCTGCTATGAACATAGTTGAGCTAATGCCTTTGGGGTATGAATGTGCATCCTTTGGGTATATGTCCAGTAGTGGTATTGCTGGATCCTTGGAGGAGATTATTTCCAAGCTTTCTAAGGAACCATCATACTGCATTTTGGAGTGGCTGTACAAGTTTACACTCTCATCAACAATGGAGGAGTGTTCCCCTTGCTCTGCATCCTTTCCAGCATAGGCTGTCATCTGTGTTTTTAATTTTAGCCATTCTGACAGGAATAAGATGATATCTCAAAGTTGTTTTGATTTGCATTTCTCTGATGGCTAAAGTTGTTGAGCAATTTTTTCAAGTGCCTTTCAGCCATTTGTAATTCTTCTGTTGAGAATTCCCTCTTTAGCTCTGAATCTCATTTTTTAATTTGGTTATTTAGGGCTCTGGGCTCTAGTTTCTTGAGTTCTCTCTATGTTTTAGAGATCAGTCCTCTGTCGCTTGTAGGGTTGGTAAAAATCTTTTCCCATTCTGTAGACTATTGCTTTTGACTTATTGACTGTGTCCTTGGCCTTACAGAAGCTTCTCAGTTTCAGGAGGTCCCACTTATTGTTTGTTGTTCTTAGTGTCTGTGCTACTGGTGTTATATTTAGAAAGTTGTCACCTGTGCCAACGCATTGAAGGATATTTCCTACTTTATTTTTTATCAAGTTCAGTGTAGCTGGGTTTATGTTGAGGCCTTTGATTTACTTGGATTTGAGTTTTGTGCAGAGTGATAGGTTTGGATTCATTTGCATTTTTCTACATACTACCATCCAGTTACACAACACCATTTGTTGAAGATACTATCTTTTTTCCATTGAATATTTTTGGCCCTTTTGTCAAAAATCAGGTGTTCATAGGTGTATGGGTTAATGTCAGGGTCTTCAGTTCAATTCCATTGATCCACAAGTCTGTTTTCATGGTAGTCAAGTTTGCACTTCAAGAGTTTTACTTGGCAAAATTATTAATCATAGAGATTGGTAGCTAAAAGGTAACAGGGATTTGGGGACACAAATTTAAGGATGTGAAATAGCTTGTTAGATAGGTTCCAGAGCAAGTGGGTTTGATCCCTATTCAATCTCCATGCTGACTTCAAGACTAATAGGTATAAAAGGTAAACAAACTTGAGCACATCTCAATAAAAGATCCACATGCTTGCCCATATCTCAATATCAAAGTAAGGTCTCAGTTTTGTATTTGTTTTTGTTTTTTAGAGAGGTATCCTGTCAGCAGGTTTCCCTTGATTCTTGGGTGATTTAAACATTGAGAGTCCATTCACATAACTCTAGAGAACTACTTAGTAGGCAAAACCCTGAAGTTTGCTGATGGAAGTATGGTAATTGCTTTGTGAAGGCTGTTAACATTAAACTTGGTAGTTTTTCACCAACAGAACATCTTGCATTCAGAGAAGGCTTTGTACATTGTGAAGTCAGGACATTCATGGTCTTAATCTGCTCACTATTGGCAAAACCAGGAGTTTAGGTTCAACTAGAAAGTACTAAAAATATATATTGAAGGTTTTCTAGCAGATTGTAAATTATTTTGCTATTCAGTTGCTAATGGTTTATTAAAAAATAGGTTGGTTGTGTTCAAGGCGGGGAGCAAGTGCTATCATTGACAAAAGAGGCAATTATTGCCACAAACTGATTAATGGTTTGGTGACATTCTACTGTAAGCCTATGCAGCTTCTGTTAGCCTTTCTTATTGCCCAGCACAGAATATTTCGTTTGTGTTGAGACTCTGTGTTGTGTACTACCTCTTCTGGAATTCTGTTATTTCTGTTGGATCACTTGGGAAGGGACGGGGGAGTAGTTTAGAAATTTATTCATGTATCTATCTCATTCCTTTACATATAGGGTTCTTCTTGTGGGTTTCATGGGAACTCACAGTATAAGCATGTGGAACCTCAGAACTCAGTACAGCGCGCTGAACTCATCAGAAGCACCCCACTGGAAGGTAGCTTCACCTCCTCAGTCCTATGGTTTCAATTCTTACTCTTCTTCATAATGAAATCAAAGTAGGATTTTTTTTTTTTGGTTAGATTTTCTCAGCTCTAGAACTGGCCCCAAACACAACCACAAAAACTCAAATCTTTCCCTTTGCAGTTTCTACAGCATAACCGGATATGTGCATGTGTCTTTCATGTCATTTGGGATCAGGGAAATTTCTGTCCTATTCATAATCACTTTTTACCTCGAGGTGCCATGAATGAGGAAGAGAGAGACAGGGGTCAGCATATGAAGACTGAGAGAATAGTTCTGTATCTAGTAGCAAGGCTACTTTCTGTCTCCAGACAGACAAACTTGTATGTGTTTGTACCAATTGCCCAGATTTCCTTTGTACAACCCTCTCTACTCTCCAGAACATATTATTCAACATTCATACCAGGTTTTTTTAGCTTTCACATATGAATGAGAACAAGTGATATTTATCTGTGTCTGTCCCATTTCAATCAAGATATGGGACAATCTTAGTAGGCAATAGTTAGATTGTAGACAACTTGACCTCCTCAGTTGTCTGTATAAAGAGCTTTTCTTTGCACAGTCTTTTTACTCAGTGAGAATGTACTAGGACCCTCATGGCACAGGATGAGCTAGCTCCCTTCTCCAATAACAAGGTGAGTATGTCACAGGCATTTTCAGGATGTGTCCATATAAAACTAATCTGAATGCACTTAAGACTGGTCCTTAATGCATCAGCTGGACCAAAACATCACTCAGGAATGCTGTGCAACAAGACTTAGACACATCTGTGGCATCTCATCATAGAAACATAAGGCAATATGTCTCTCCTATTGTTCTTTTTATTGTGATTCCTCTTCTACGTAGTAGCATAACACTAAAACATCAAGATGCCACTGGGTGTTACTGCCCGCTTTATTCATTATTTTTTTTTATGGGTAGATATCTTAGTTACTGTTCTATTGCTGTGAAGAGACACATTGGACAAGGCAACTTATAAAATACAGTATTTAACTGGGGGCTTGCTTACAGTTTCAGAGGGTTTGTCATCATCACCATCATCATCATTGTCAACTCTATCACTCTCAGTAAAATGTGTTATATTCATTCAAATTTTTGAGTGGATTTTCTAGTTGAAAAATGACTTTTGTCAGTCTGTCCTTCCATACTTGACTCATGATATTTAACTCCAAGGTACAGATGAATCATGGGAAATTACTGTCAACACATGTTAAGGATTTCTCCTAGCTGGAACATCCTTTTTTTAATCATTAAAGCTAGAAACACACTTTAGAGTTAAAGGACACCATGCTCACACCATGTTCACACCATTCTCATACCTAAACTTATTTTGACTGGGAAAGCTGAACACTATAAATAGCATCAGTTGACTATCCTGAGATGAACATTTAGTGAGTGTAAAGTATGTATGCACAAAAGGACATCAGCTACACAATAAACAACTCAAAACATCCTTAAAGGAGGTCTCATTAGTATAGTGAATGAGCAAGATACTAGTTTCTAAGGTAGAAAATTTGAACATTTAAAGCCTGGACATTGTGCAGGGAGGTGTAGGGTATGCTAGGTTGTGCTAAGTGAATCAGTGAAGTATGTGGTCAGATGCTAGTGTTATTTATATTCCAAATATAAGGTTTTTCTCCATCAAGTAACTCTCAGGTCATTTGATAGCCTAGAAGTTCAATATGAGGAAATCTTTCAAATATTGCCTTAAAGTGGAAACATTCTCCAAATAATAGTAGGTGAAGTTGTCACTAACCCAGCCAGCCCTCTCTGAAGAAACACCTATGAATATGATAGGCTGGAGGAAGGAAGGGCTAGTGAAAGGGAGAAAAACAGGCCAGTGTAGGGTTTTGGTTTTGTTTTTTTGGGAAAGAGTGTTATGGAAATGTTTTTAACCCGGGTAAACTCAAGGAACAGTTGACAGATATCATGATAAGAACATGTTTAGTTTTCTCTCTTTTTTTATTATTAATGAAGTCTCATTTTTTATCCATGCATCCCTTTGTCCAAATGCCCTTTTCTTCCTACTCCTACAAGTCATTCTTCTCTCAATCTCCTTATCTCCTCCCCGAAAAGGACAGAAGGTCCCAAGGTCCCAAGGTGGCTTAGTTCAGCATTCACTCCAGGCAAATTCAATTTCCTCATCTCCAGATCAAGACTGGGTCAGGTGTTCCTCTGGAGGGACTGGACTCCAAAGTTCCAATTCAAGGTGCTTCAGATCCTGGTTGTAGTTTGCAGCTTGGACATGCTTTGTTTTTTGTTTAAAGTCCACTAATGAGTGAATACATCCCCTGCTTATCTTTCTGGGATTGTGAACCCTTGCTCAGGAGGATATTCCCCATATCCATCCATTTGCTTGAAAATTATAGAGCATCAATGTTCTTTACTGCTGAGTAGAACTCCATTGTGTAGATGTACCACAGTTTGTTAATCCATTCTTCAGTTGAGGAGCATCTAGGTTGCTTCCAAGTTCTTGCTATTATGAATAATGCTGCTATGAACATAATTGAGCTAATGCCTTTGGAGTGCAAATGTGCATCTTTAGGGTATACACCCAGGAATGGCATTGTTGAATCCTTGGGGAGATTGATTCCCAGTTTTCTGAGAAACTGCCATACTGCATTCCAGAGTGGCAGAACAAGCTTACACACCCACCAACAATGAAGGAGTGTTCCCCTTGCTCCACAACCTCTCCAACATAGGTTGTCACCTGTGACTTATATCTTAGCCAATCTGACAAGTGTCAGGTGGTATCTCAAAGTTGTTTTGATTTGTATTTTTCTTATGGCTAAAGAAGTTGAGCATTTTTTCAGGTGTCTTTCAGCCATTTGTAATTCTTCTGCTGAGAATTCCTTTTTTAATTCTGAACTCCATTTTTTGGATTGGGTTATTCAAGGTTTTGGGCTCTAGTTTCATGGGTTCTCTCTATATATTAGAGATCAGTCCTCTATCACTTGTAGGTTTGGTGAAAATCTTTTCCCATTCTGTAGGCTGTTGTTTTGTCCTATTGACAGTGTCCTTGGCTTTACAGAAACTTCTCAGTTTCATGAGGTCCCACTTTTTGATTGTTGTTCTTAGTGTCCATGCCACTGGTGTAATATTTAGGAAGTGGTCACCTGTGCCAATTTTTTGGAGAGTATTTCCCACTTTCTTTCCTATCAAGTTCAGAGTGTTTGGGTTTCTGTTGAGATCTTTGATCCACTTGGATTTGAGTTTTGTGCAGGGTGATATAGGCTTGGATCTCTTTGCATTTTTTACACACTACCAACCAGCTATGCCAACACCATTTGTTAAAGATACTATCTTTTTTCCATTGAATATTTTGGGTCTCTTTCTCAAAGATCAGGTGTTTATAGATTTTTGAGTTAATGCCTGGATCCTCAATTCCATTCCATTGACTCACAAGTCTGTTTTTATGCCAGTACCAGGCTGTTTTTACTACTGTAGCTCTATAGTATAACTTGAAGTCTGAAATGGTGATACTTCCTGAGGTTCTTTTGTTGAGCAAAATTGTTTTAGCAATCCTGGCTTTCCTGTTATTCCAAATGAAGTTGAGTATTGTTTTTTCAAGGTCCGTAAAATATTGTCTTGGGATTTTGATGGGCAGTGCATTGAATCTGTAGATTTCTTTTGGAAGAATTGCCATTTTTACTATGTTGATTCTACCTATCCAGGAACATGGGACATCTTTCCATTTTCTGATATTCTTTCTTCAGTGACTTAAAATTTTTGTCAAATAGATCTGTTACTTCTTTGGTTATAGCTACTCAAATACTATAGCACAATCCTATTTGTGTTATTATAAAGGGTGATGTTTCCTTCATTTCTTTTTCAACGCTTTTATCGTCAGTGTATAGAATGGCTAGTGAATTCTTTGAGTTAATCTTGTATCCTGCTACATTGCTGAAGATGTTATTCAGCTGTCGGAGTTCCCTGGTAGAATTCTGTGGGTCACTCATGTATACAATCATATAACCTGCAAATAAAGATAGTTTCACTTCTTCTTTTCCAATTTGTATTTCCTTAATCTCCTTTTGTTCTCTTATTGCTTTAGCTAAAAATTTGAGAACTATACTGAAAAGATAAGGGGAGAGAGGCCATCCTTCTCTAGTTCCTGATTTTAGTGGGATTGCTTTGAGTTTTTCTCCATTAAGTTTGATGCTGGCTGTCAGCTTCTTGTAAATCGTCTTTATTATATTTAAGTATTCTCCTTGTATTCCTGATCTCTCCAGGGCTTTTATCATAAAGGAGTGTTGTTTTTTTGTCAAAGGCTTTTTCAGCATCTAAGGATATGATCATGTGGTTTTCTTCCTTTAGTTTGTTTATATGATGGATAACGTTTATGGCTTTTCGTATGTTAAACCAGCCCTGCACTTCTGGGATGAAGCCTACTTGGTTGTGGTGGATGATATTTTTTATATATTGTTGTATACAGTTTGCCAAAATTTTGTTGAGAATTTTATCATCAATATTCATAAGGGAAATTGGTATGTAGTTCTCCTTCTTTGTTGTGTCTTTCAGTGGCTTGGGTATTAGGGTTATCTTGGTCTCATAAAAAGAATTTGGCAATATTTCTTCAGTTTCTACTGTGTGAAATAGTTGGAGGAGTAATGGTAGTAATTCTTCTTTGAATGTCTTGTAGAATTCTTGAAACCATGTGGACCTGGACTTTTTTTACTTGGGAGGCTTTTAATAAGAGCTTCAATTTCCTTTAGGGTTATAGGTTTGTTTAGGTAATTAATCTGATCTTCATTTAATTTTGGTAAATGGTATCTATATAAAAAGCTCTCCATTTCTTCTAGGTTTTGCATTTTTGTGGAATATAGATTTCCAAAGTATGACCTGATAATTCTCTGGATTTCCTGGGGGTCTGTTGTTATGTCTTTCTTTTCATTTCTGGTTTTGTTGTTTTGAATAGTTTCTCTCTGCTTTTTAATTAGTTTGGATAAGTGCTTATCTATCTTGTTGACTCTCTCAAAGAACCAACTCTTTGATTCATTGATTCTTTGTATTGTTCTTTTTTGTTTCCATTGTATTGATTTCAGCTCTAAGTTTGATTATTTCCTGCCACCTTCTCCTTCTAGGTGAGCTTGCTTCTCATTGTTCTAAGGCTTTCAGCTGAGCTGTTAGTTCTCTAGTGTGGGATTTCTCTAGGTTTTTCATATAGGCATCTAGTGCTATGAATTTTCCTCTTAAGACTGCTTTCATGGTGTTCCACAATTTTGGGTATGTTGTAGATTCATTTTCATTAAATTCTAGGAAGACTTTGATTTCTTTCTTAATTTCTTCCTTAACCCAGAGGTGATTCAGCTGAGTGATGTTTAGTTTCCTTAAGTTGGTAGGCTTTCTGTGATTTTTGATGTTATTGAACTCTAACTTTAAGCCCTGGTGGTCCGATATGATACCAGGGATTATTTCCAATTTTTTTAATCTATTCATATTTGCTTTATGACCAATTATGTAGTCAGTTTTAGAGAAAGTTCCATGAGCAGCTGAGAAATATGTATATTCCCTTGCATTTGGGTGGAAGCTTCTGTAAATATCTATTAAATCCATTTGCATCAAAACCTCTGTTAAACTCCTTAATTCTCTGTTGAGTCTTTGTCTGGTTCACCTATCCAGGGGTGAAAGTGGGGTATTGAATGTAAGGATTTCCAAAGCTTGCATTCACCTGGAATGCAACAGTGTCAATCATGCCCCTGGGTGTGGCGATGCAAACATGAGCCCACCCACCCTTTTTAAAGAAAGGGCTCACATGAGCCCCCGCCCCTTCCCCTTCTTCTCTCTCTGCTCCCTTCTGCCCCTATCTTTGCTGCTGTAATAAACTCTTGTGTGGTATTCCTGGTGCTGAGATTCCATTCATGTGTCACGTGCAAAAAAACTAGCATTGGTGCCGTGCTCAGCCCCCCCCCAGCCCTAAGGGCGTATAGGTGCTGGGGACCCCTGTTCGACCCTCCACAGGAGACCACCTTCCATCTGCCTGGTTGCAGACCCTACTCACACACCACCGGCGTTGACTGGTGAGTTTCTCCCTTGGTCAGTGTAAACGTGAACTAGTTTCACGGAGGATCAGCTTTCCGATCTTCATTTGGTAGTGATTTCTTCCTTTTCATTGACAAACACTCCTGGCTTTTTTTTTTTTCCCTGCACTACAGTTTCGTCCATGGACCTGCCCCTGTTGGAATTACACTAGCACCTTTCGTGGGCGTTCTTTTGACAGCAATGCCACGAACAGGTTGTGGGTGCGTGGTTTTGGGGACTGACGAGTCCACTTTATCTCTTTCTGTGTGGGTGTAATGTCCTGGCGCTCTCTCTTCTGCCTGACAGGGTTTTAGAGATATGTGCGGTTGAGTTGGGGCACTGTCTGAGCAGCCTACACATGTCTGCTGACAAGCTAGTCCACTGTGGGCCCGCTTCCCTGTGGATTCAGTTTGCAGGGGTGACGACTCTTGCTTGCTGGTTCCATATTCCCCTTAAGTGTCGGCATGGGAAATAAGCCAGCTAAATCCATACCTCCATGTTCACCCTTAGGGTACGTGCTAGAGGCATTGAGACCTCTTAGCCTTATGCCCTATTTAGATACCAACATGCTGATCCGTTATTATATAAAGAAATGGCCTGGATATTTCCTAGATAATAATCTAAAGTGGCCAACTAATGGCACCCTGGATCCTGATATTTTGTGGGAAATACCTAATTATTGCCAGTGACCAGGCAGATTGAAAGAGTTAAAAGCATTCCCCTATATACAAGCTTTCTCTTACTTAAGCTCTTCCTTCCCACCTAAGTTCTTGTTCTCCTGCTGGCCTGCTTTTAGCCACTTCCTCAGACCCTGATGATTCTCATCTTCCACTGGATCCTGCAAATTACCCTCCACCCCTTAGATCTCAACGCACTCCTACTGCCCCTTCCTCTCCGCCTATCACCCGCTCTCAAGCCTCTAAGGATGCTGATCCAATTCTACCTCTTCGGGAAGTTGCAGGCGTGGATGGGATAGTTAAAATGTATACTCCCTTTCCTTTGTCTGAACTCTCCCAGGTTGCAAAGAAGTTAGGCTCTTACAGTTTGAATTCTACTGCCTTTATAAAAGAATTTCAGTACTTAACCCAATCTTATCACCTCACCTTTCACAATGTATATACAATTTTAACCAATAATCTTTTACCTGAGGAGCGCAGGCAAGTTTGGGAGCAGGCCAGGGTACATGCAGATGAGGTTCATCAAACAAATTTAGCACACCCCCCAGGAGCTGAGGCGGTTCCAAATGTAGATCAACATTGGAATTATAATACCCAAAGGGGAATTGTAGCCAGAGATAATTTTGTGACCTGCTTGCTGGCAGATTTGCGTAGGGCTGCCTTGAAGCCAGTCGATTTTGAGAAACTGCAGGAGGTGATTCAAGATAAACAGGAAAATCCATTCTAGTTTCTAGAGCACCTTACAAATGCTCCCTTGCAGTTCACAAATTTAGATTCAGAGAGCACTGAGGGAAGACAGCTTCTTATGATCCATTTCTTTAATCAAAACTACCCGGACATAAAGGCCAAGCTTATATCTCTTGAAAGGGGCCCATAAAATCCACAAGCAGACATTTTGGTGCTTGCATTCAAAGTATATCACCGGAGAGATGAGAGAATTCGGCAGGAGAAATACCTCCTGCTGGCGGAGGCCATCAGACCAGCCCCTCCACCACTGCCTCCCAGGGTGAGCAGACAAAAGCACTCGGAAAAGCACTCTGGTGCTTGTTTCTGCTCTGGTCACATAGGCCATTATTGTCACTCATATCCAGATCCGCAGAGGCCATCCAGGTCCTGTACTAAGTGTTATGGACACCACTGGCCAGGCAGATGCTGCCCTACATCAAAGGGTGGGGACACTGCAAGCTTGGATGAGGTGCATAATGTCCTGGGACTGGCCAAGGATGAATGATGGTGCCAGGCCCTCTCAGTCCAGCAAATGTTATCATGCAGAGAGAGTCTTGGGTGGATATTGAAGGTTCTGGCTGGACCATTTCTTTCCTGATGCACACTGGAGCTGCTTTCTCACTTCTGCAGGAGTATTGGGATCTCTTTCTTTCTTTCAGGCCTTACAATTGTTGGGGTAGGAGGCAAATCCGTGTAACCTTATCAGACATCGCTGCTTAATTGCATTTTTGGAGAAATTCCTATTACTCAGTCATTTTTAGTTATGCCAAGTTGTCCAACAGCCTTGATGGGAAGAGATTTCTTAGCAAAAGTGGGAGCTTTCATTTCATTTAGTGATCACATTTGCTTAAACCCAGTCTCGCCAGCCGCTCCAACCGTTCCTCTGCTCCTTTTACTATCCAATCAGTCTGTAAGTTCTACTTTCCTGACAATCTGCTTCCTCCCCTTCTCCATCACCTGCCTTCTTCCCTCAATCCAAAGTAGACAGGACCTACAGAGTAATTCTGACAACTCCTACAGCCGCTAAACTTAAAGGCTTCCCACATTGGATTCATTTGTCTAATTTTAAACCTTTTATCCACCCTCCTCAAAATAGCCAGACAAGAGACCCAAAATCTTAAAAACCAAGCTCCAAGCTTCCTTTGCAGCCAGCCAGAGCAGAAGCCAAGGTGGTAAACAAAGGGCCCCAGGCAGTCCGCTTGGAAACCCAGGTAAACAAAAGATCGTTCAACTCTGCACTTAAAGCAGCCACTCCCTGAGGATGTATTGCAGGTAAAACAAAGACCATTCCCCACCCCTTGCAGGAGTCCAGGTAGACAAAATACAGGACACTTTAATCCTTTTCTCCTCACCATACCTAGCAAGGATCCACAGATGTTAACATGCAGGCAGCAGACAATAGAATCCCTCAGCAGAAGAAAAGAACCATTCACACAATGCAGTTAACTCAAAGTTTACTTCCAAGTTTCTTTCTTCCCTCCTTTCCCCTTAGCCTGTCACCCCCAACGCTCTATCACTGCAGACAATAAAATCCCTTAGCAAAAGAAAGAACCATTCACACACCCAGCTAACTCAAGCTTTACTTCCAAATTCCTTTCCTCTTAGCCACTCCCAAAGCTCTATCATTAACCCATATTTTTTTCGAGCTCCAGGAAACAAACTTCAAGGCCCTATGATCCAAATCCTTCATTCTGCCAGCAAGATGAGCTAAAGACCTCTCTGTCCTTGTGTCAGCAGGAAGTAACCAAGACCACGATGACCTATTCCTGACCATAAATCCAACTATATATATATATATATATATATATATATATATATATATATATATGGGTGAAATGTAAGGATTTCCAAAGCTTGCATTTACCTGGAATGCAACAGTGTCAATCATGCCCCTGGGTGTGGCAATGCAAACATGGGCCCGCCCACCCTTTTAAAGAAAGGGCTCACACGAGTCCCCTCGACCCCTTCCCCTTCTTCTCTCTCTGCTCCCTTCTGCCCCTATCTCTGCTGCTGTACTAAACTCTTGTGTGGTACTCCCGGTGATGAGATTCCATTCACGTGACACGTGCAAAAAACTAACATTGAAGTCTCCCACTATTAGGGTGCGAGAACTCATGTGGGATTTGAGCTCTAATAGTGTTTCTTTTACATAGGTAGGTGCTCTTATATTAGGGGCATAAATATTCAGGATTGAAATCTCCTCTTGACCAATTGTGCATGCGATGAATAAGTAATGTCCATCTTGGTCCCTTTTAATTGCTTTTAGCTTAAAGTCTATTTTGTTAGAAATTAGGATGGCAACCCCAGCTTGCTTCTTAGGGCCATTTGATTGGAATATCTTTTCCCAACCCTTTTCTCTGAGCCTGTGTCTGTCTTTGTGGTTGAGGTATGTTTCCTGTATGCAGCAGAAGGATGGCTTCTGTTTTTGTATCCAATTTGTTAGTGTGTGTCTTTTTATTGATGAGTTGAGTTCATTGATATTAAGGGATATTAGTGACCACTGATTGATGTTTCCTGCTATTTTTGGTAGTAGCTTCTATGTATTTCCTTTCTCTGGCATTTCTTCTGTGGGATTATTGATTGTTTGTGGTTTTATGGGTGTATCTCAGATCCTTATTTTGGAGTTTTTCTTCTAATGCTTTCTGGAAGGCCAGATTGGTAGATAGATATTGTTTCAGTCTGACTTTGACATGAAATATGTTGTTTACTTCATCTATGGTGATTCATAATTTTGCTGGATAAAGTTGCCTAGGTTGGCAGTCCTGCTCTTTTAGTGTCTGTATAACTTCTGACCACACCCTTCTTGCTTTCATTGTTTCCATTGAATAGTCAGGTGTCATTCTGATGGGTCTGCCTTTATAGGTAAGTTGGTCCTTTTCTTTTGCAGCTCTTAAAATTTTTTCTTAGTTCTTATGGTGTGTGGCTTGATTATTATTGTTAGTTTCGCACATGAAAGCAGATACACACTACCAAAGCCACACGAGAGTTTATTTAAGAGTTCCTAGGCGGGTGCAGAAGCAGAAGAGCATGACAGCAGGAGATCAGGAGCCAGAGAGAGCCAAACATGTGCATGGTCTCTTTTAAGAGAAGGGGTGTGTACGGATATATGTAGTTACGTTTAGGGCGTGCCTCTGTATGTGTCACATGTCCAGGGAGGTGCTTCTGTATGTAGTGCTGCAGCGGCATGCCTCTATACAAGGTGCATCCCACCTGAGCAGAGTTGGTTCAGCTACGTGGAATGCCAGGAATCCTTAAAATTATGTGAAGAGCTGACTTTTTTTGGTGGTCATATCTAATTGGTTTTCTGTAAGCTTCTTGTATCTTTATAGGCATTTCCTTCTTTAAGTTAGGAAAGTTTTCTTCTATGATTTTATTGAATACATCATCTGTGCCTTTGAGCTGGTATTCTTCTCCTTCTTCTATTCCTATTATTCTCAGGTTAGGTCTTTTTATGGTGTCCCAGATTTCCTGAACATTTTGTGTTATAGCTTTTTTTGTTTTAGTATTTTCTTTGACTGATGTATCTATTTCCGCTACTGAGTCTTCCACTCCAGAGATTCTCTCTTCCATCTCTTGGATTCTGTTGGTTGTGCTTGTAGCTGTAATTCCAGCTCTTTTCTTCAGATTTGCTATTTCCATCTTTGCCTCATTTTGTCCCTTTTTTATTGCTTCTATATCAGTTTTTAGCTCCTGGAATGTTTCTTTCATTTTTTGGTTTACCTTTTCTTGATTTTCTTTCCAGGATTTGTTTAACTCTTCCAATTTTTTGTTTGTATTTTCTTCTATTTCTTTAAGGGAATTTTATATATCTTTTTTGAAGGCTTCAATAATCTTCATAAAGATGTTTTTGGTGTTGTTTCCTTCTATTTTCTCTTCATTGTTCTGTTCAGGTCTTGTAGTTGTAGAACCAACAGTTTCTTCTGGTGTTGTTGCCTTGTTGTTCTTTATATTGTTATATATATTTTTGCACTGGTGTCTGCCCATGTCTTCAGTGGTTCATGATTAGGCAGTTCCTAGTCAGTTGTTGCAAGAGAGGTTGTTTGTCTTCTGTATCTTCTGAGCAAGGGGTCTGCTCGTTCTCTGACTCTGCTCTGGACAGGTATCTGAGTTTTAAATCCTCAGTCCTTCTCAGATAATGCAGTTTGCCCTGGAGGCGGGACCAACTGCACAAGGTCTCCTCTTTTAGGTGTGGCTGGAGGAGGCCCTCACCACCAAACCCTAGCTCCTGTCTGCTAGGGAGAGCTGAGATCAGGGTCTACAGACTGACCCTGGCCCCGGAGAGCAAGTCCCCAGAAGTGTGGTTGTCCGGGAGCATGAATCTACTCCCCTCTAGACCAGGTCTGAATTTCAAAATCATCAGTCCTTCTATGCTGATGCAGTTGGAGGTGGGGCCTTGCAAGGTTTCCTCTTTTAGGTGTGGCTGTAGGAGGCCCTCATCACCAAACCCTAGCTCCTGCCTGCTAGGGAGAGCTGAGATCAGAGTCTAAGGATTGACCCTGGACTCGGAGAGCAAGTCCCCGGAAGTGTGCAGAACACGTTTAGCTTTGTAACACACTGCTGAACTCTTCCAGAGTGACCTTGCCACACTTCATCCCCACAATGGTGAGTGCTCATGCTGTTCATAGCATCTGGGGACATCAGTCATCTGGCCTGAAGCCAGTTCATAAGCTTATAAATGGTATCTTGTTTTAACTTAAATTTTCTTCATGAATCATCTCTTGATATTTATTATCTATATGCTTTTTGTGAGATGTTTGTTAATGTCTTTGGCATACTTTTTGATTGTTCTTTCTTTTTAGGAGGACATATTTTAAAAGTGTGTATATGTGTACATGTGTGTATATGTATGTATGTGTGTGTACAGGTGTGTGTATGTACATATGTGTACATGTGTACATGTGTGGGTGTGTGTACATATGTGTATGTGTGTGTACATGTGTGTATGTGTGTGTATGTTGCCAGTTGCCATGTGAAAGTCTGAGGATAATTTTTAGGATCTAAAAGCCGTTTTGCTGGCTTTCCTCCCTTACTTTTGAGTTTTAAGGGCTCTCTATACTGTGTATAATAATTCTCAGATGTGGATTTTGCAGCCCTCTGTCTGTTGTTTTTCTTCTCAACCATGCCTTTTGCAAAACAAAATCTCTCTTTATAGGGGAATTCTTCTTAACTCCATATTTCATGGATTTTTGCCTTTTTAAGGGCACAATTTAAAGGCCATCTCCAAAATACTGTCAAATAAATATGTTTTCTAGGAATTTATAGTTTTCAATTTTATATTAGGTCTGTGATATATTTTTGAGATGTTTGTAAAGTTTGTGTCCAGAATTTTTTATTTTTGCATATAGACTTTAATTTGCAGAAGGGCATTAGCTGAAGTCTGTCCTGTCCACCTCATTGCCTTTTCTCCTTCGTCAAAGATCAGTGAATGATATTTATGGCTGGAAAGCTGGAAGTCCCCAAATAATCCATTTTTAAAATTCATATACTTGGGTTTCATGTTAGCTCTTTTCTTTATTACTGTGACAGAAACAACTTAAGAAAGGTTAGCTTGGGTTCATGGTTTGAGAGTTCTTCACTTCTGGGAAGACAGGGTGTGGGAAGAATGACTCTGATTGAGGGGGTGAGGGTGTGAGATGGCGACTGTTAACACAGCCCAGACCAGAAGTGAGAGACCCTTCAAAGGGATCTGCTCCCTCTATCCAAGCCTTAAATCCTTAAGGCTCTCCTACATTTCTCAGAAATAGCAGTAGGTTCCAGTGAGGTGTCTCAGCAGTTAGAAGTGATTTCAAAAGGAAGCACAAGATAACGTGTTCTCCCACACCACTGTATGAGCTCACCTGCACACAAGTGCCTCCACACATTCACATTCAGAGGAGAAGTTATCTGACCTCCACACACGCTGTGGCACAGACACATACAATCACAATTATAACGTAACACTGAGGGCCAAGCATTCCAAACATGAGCCTGTGAAGGGTGCTATAAACTGTCTTTTGGACATGACAGGGATGTACTCACAAACTCAAAGCACCTGTGGCTATCTGCATAAAAGCTGTATGAGAAAAAAAAACACATCAACATCCCAAAGTGAATGAGTGAGGGCCTTAGGAGGCCCTGTCCCTTGTGAAGGATCTGTTTATTGATAGTTTCTGACTGTTGAGAAAGGGGAATCACTTTCTTCAGGAGTATGGCCACTAACCTCACATCCATGCACATGCAAACTCCCTAATTAAACTCAGTCATCTGTATATATAAAAAATGTGAAATTAAGAGGCAATAAAGAACCAAAGGGAATATGAAGAGACCAGGAATGGGGCATGAAGATGATAAAATATATGAAATTGTCAAAGAATAGCTACAAATATTTCTAAAAGATTAATGCTATGAGGAAACATATATTAAGAGAAATAGGACACAAAACAATATACAGGCTTAAGGTTCTAGTTTGTTAAAAAGAGATAGAAACTGCAATCTTAGCTACTTTGGAAACTAAGGCAGGAAGATTCCAAGTTCAATACTGACCTGATAAGCTTAGGGAGACCCCATGTCAAAAAAGTAAAAATTATTATTGAGGATGTGTGTATCTCATTGTATAGCCTGTGCCTAGCCTGGAGAAGGCCCTGTGCCTAGTTAAAAGAAAACGGTGCTGATTGAATAGCTTTCTACAGATGAAAGATCATATGCAACTTTCATTAGCTTTGTACATTTTCCTAAGTTTTCATAGAAAGCAAAGAGACAGAGAAAAGATAAATATTAATAAATGACAAAGCTTTAGGGGCGTGGCCATTCCTAGTCATGAACTCTTTGAAAAGCTTTAGGGGCGCAGCCACTCCTAATTATGGACTCTTTGAAAAGCTAGTTCCTCTGTATGTTCTTTCTGCAGTCAGCTCCTACCTCAGACAACTCATTTCAGATACATCTTTGTCACTATGTTCATATTCCCAAACCATTTGGCATTTTACTTAGGAATTTTCTTCTGATTAGAAATAGTTTTCACTTACATGTCTCTGTCCCCCAAAGTGATCCCTCATACTTAGTTAACGGACTACCCTATGAAGGCAGATACCAATGTTTATTATGTTTATAAAAACATTTCCTCTTTGATCTGGCACTTTTGTTCTGAGAATTTGAGTTTCTCACAAATGTGGGAACTGACTGTAGTCACAGAGGCCTTCTTTCCTCTATTATCCAAAGACTGGCCACGACACAGGTGATATGCAGAACGACTGTGTAGAGTACTGAGATCTGTCAGAGCTAGAAGGAGCAGCAATGGATAGGGACTAGACAGGGTTTTGCCAGGGTGAACCATGGGAGTGGCTGAGTATCACCAGATTCATCTGGTTTCAGTATGGCTGCTGTAGCAGCTGAAAGGCCTCCTTCATGGTGGCAGCCACAGGGCTAGCCTGTCCCTAAGGCTGCATCTGCTCTCTGCCCAGAGGCAAGTTCCCTGCAGAGATGCTTCAAGGGATGCAGAGCTCCCAAGTTACACCCCACCACACACACACACACACCACACACACACACACACACACACACACACACACACACACACACACTCACACCCCAATAACAGGGCATCATGTAGTCTAGGCTGGCCCCAGAGTTGTTGTAAAGCTGAGAATGATCATGAGCTCCTGATCATTCTGCCTTCACCTCCCTAGTGTTGGGATTCCAGGCTTGCCTCACCATACTCAGCTCCACTTCTTTTCTGGATATAGTACTGATAGGAAACATTTTCCTAAGTGACTGGAAATGGTCACAATAATTCATTTCTGAGCGTATTCCAACTGACATTTTTGGAAATATATTAATAATATTTTTAAGTTTACAACTCCTAAAAGGAGGAAGTGTTGGTGCAACTTCAGGATGAATCTTGAGATATCTGAGAAGCGAGCATTTTGTAAGATTAAACATTTTTACCTATGTGACATCCTAAAGTCCTTAATCATTCTTCTGAGGAAATGGACTGGGAAGGTTACCAGTGATGCAATAGGCTTTGAGGTTTTCTTTCTTTTTGAAAATTTGTGATATGTTAAAGCATCCAGGACCCCAGGGACAGTGATGTGCCAAGCCAGCTGTGCACAGTGTATTCAAGTCTCCTGACTCAGGCACCAGTTTCTCAAAATGTGCAACACACATCACATTTTTTTTTTTTTTTGCTTTGCAAATTTATTTCTATAAACTTCTGTTTGCAAATTTGAGACTTTTCTTTGTTTATTTCAAGTGTATTCATAATTATTCTTTGGAAGACTTTATGACGATTGTTTTAGACCTCATATAAGATAATTCTAATATCTGTGACATCTCAATATCGGCTACTGCCTTTTTTTCATTCAAGTGGCAATTTTCTTTTGTATGTGGGTGCTTTCTGTTTGAATAAAGACATTTAGGGCATGATGCTGTAAAGTCTAGGATCTTAGTTACTCTTCTGTATTAGGTCTGCCTCAGTTTCTATGTTAATATGAAAGGGAGGCAAAAGTTTCAGCCTCCACACACATGAGAGGACGTTTGTTATTGTTGCCTTTACCCTGATAACAAGGGGAGTCATGTCACTGTCCCTGGGCATGCTGGCTTCCCATCGTCTTCATTTCACTGCATCATGTCAGAGAGAGGTGGGATGCCTGAGCCATTGCAGAAGCTGCACATATTAATTAGCTGTCTTTTGAAGCTTTTTATGCAAATAAAGTTACACATACACTTGACTCTTTATACCTATCATATAAATTCAACAATTATATTTTGTCAATATAGTTTCATCTGCCTCACTCAAATCTGCTCTTATTTGCTCAGATATTTTATAGAGAATCCCAGATATTACTTTTGTCATTATGAATACATGCTTCATATGGAATTTTAAAATTCTATACTTCAATTACATTTTAATTCTTAGCAAAATTAATAATCACTCCTTAACCTAATTTTATATTAATATTTGTTCAAATGTTCATGATTATGTCAAGATGGGATTTTCTTATGGTTGGTTGCCTTTTAATTGCAGCTTTATTTTTTGCCCCCTTTTGATAGTAATGGTGGCTTGTTTTTTCAGCCCCCTTTGTTATCAAAGACTGAAGCCATCCACACTCACTGTAGTTCACCCTCAGTTTTGTCTTTAACCCACTATATCAGTCACTGTTTACCTCAGTGAAGACACATGATGGCCAAGGCAACTTTTAAAGCAGAAACATTTAAGTGGGAGCTTGCTCACAGTTGTAGAAAGTTAGTCCGTGTTCATCACGAGAGGAAGAAGATGAGAATGGTCCTAGAGCAGTAGCTGAGAACTTTACATCCTGATTTATGGGCAGCAGGCAGATTACATAGATGAGTGAGCTCTATATCTATGTATTTATGTATCTATCATGTATGTTTATATGTATCTATCAGTTGATTTGAGCCTAGCATGGACTTTTGAAACCTCAAAGCCCAACTTCAATAACATATGTCCTCTAACAAGGACTTCTCCCCCAGTTCTTTCAAGCAGTCCAGAAATGGGGACTAAGCGTGCAAACACACCAGCCCATGGAGGCCGTCCTCATTCAAACCACCACCTCTACTTTGATTGAAATTTTTGTCCTGTAAGTCCACCAGCTCCATATTTTCAAATTCAGTAATTTTTTCAGTAGTTTCAAATAGTTGAGAAAGCCAGTTCATTCCTCTCTCCAGAAAACTTCCTCCCCGGCTACCGTGCTTGCTTCCTTTCTTGTCTTGTGACACTTTCTCCTGTCTTGATCTCTAACTTGTGGATGCTCTGGACAACATTTTATCTTCTCTTTACATGCATGTCTTTCTTAGGTGACAATTAAAACTTAGTGTTTAACCCATTGTTTCCTTTGACATATCTAAGCTAAGCCTCACACTAGCATTTTTGTTTCCTTTTGGGTGTCTAATGGATTTCTTCAACTTAACATTCCTCAACCTTGAGTCCAAATCAAACCATGATCTTCCTTATGTCTGTAAATGCACAAAAATAACAAAGAGAATGTTCCCTGCATTAACTTAGTGCTGTAAACCAGGGTTGGGGGAGGGAGTCACTCAAGAGGTGATGTTTGAACAAAAATTAGGAGTCAACTGGCTTTTGAGAGAGGAGAAAGGGATAGGAGAGGGTAGAGGAAGAGGAAGAGGAGGAAAGGGAGGGCGAGAGGGGGAGGGGAGGAGGAAGGAGAGGAGAAAGGGGAGGGAGAGGGGAGAGATTTAATGGTTATTATTTTTTTCTTATCCCCTTTCAAATTTATCAACAAATCCTTTTGTTCCTCATATAAAGGAAATCTATACCCTGGTCTGTCTTCATCCCTCTGTCTGCTGCCTTTCCTTGCCGCTGTCACTTTTCTGCTAGACCAGGGCTATGGCTTCCTAAGGGGTCCTGGGAATAGGATGCTGCTTTAGTCCCTGATGCTCACAGGGAAGGCTAGAGGAGAGTGATGCTCACTAATTTATTACTGTGTAAGTGAATGATCTATTTTCATCAGCAATGATGATGTTTTAGTAGAATTTGATGTACGTGTTTGTTCAATGAATACCCTTTAATACTTTGCATCACTATTAAACTTCAAATCTTTATAACTTTAGGCCATTTCTCCTGTTTATCTTTCCAAGTATCTTCCATCACCTTCCGCCAATCTTAACTGTTTGCTTTCTTGATGCATCCCAAACATGCCAACTAGCTCTGTTTCATAGTCATGTGTGATTGCTCCTTCTGGCTAGGACAACATTCCCTAGCTTTTTATCTGGTTGGTTTTTTCTCAGTCTAATTTTCTTGCTGCTGTTTTTCATTTGGTGCTGGACTTCAAGGCATTACCCTGCACATACTTGGGAGGCTGCTGCTGCCTTGAGCTCTCTTTGAGCAGCCTCCCAGACACCTCAGAGCAGCAACCTCACTCCCCTCCCTTCTTTTTACTAGGACATTTCCTTAAAGCCCTTATCACACAAGGCATCTATTTATTAGATTTTAAAAAAATTGTCTACTATATCTACTGGGGAGTAGGATCCAGGAGACATCCATTTACACAGCTGAGCTGGATAACACCTTTGGAGTGGGAGAGATGGAACAGTTCCTCAGTATATCCTGCTTTTATAGTCGAGGGCTCTGGGAACCAGAGACAGGAGGTTACATTTTAAATTGGTTGCTGAGCTGGAACCTCACAGCAGTCCTGTGACATTTCAATCAAGATTAAATTTTACAATGCAGCACCCTAAAAGACTCCATCCTCCCTATTCCCCGACCATTATAAATGCAGGATTTGCTGCATATTTATTTTTATTTTTTATGTCTTTAACAATGATGCAAGCTGACTGGTACTTTCAAGGATTTCCCAGAGGGGAGAGGAGCACAACACCTCTGCTGGTTTCTCCTTTGAAATGGAGATTTTGCAACATCAGCCACCGTGCCATTGTTGGACAACAATGTGTGTCTCAGAGGCAGGCCAAGGTTCCCACACTCAATGCTTACCAGACGCCTGGCTGGTAAGCCCTGTTCTCCCTATTACTCCTGGGTTCCTTGTTTCTTTTTCCTCTTGCTTTGTTATGTCATCTATTCATGACTGGGGCAAGATGCCATGCTATTCTTTCTCAATTCTGGATCCGTTTGTTATTAGCTATTCTCCTTGGGTGCCCTATTCATAGAAAATGAACCACCCCCAGTTGCAGTAGGTGAACTACGTGGAAAAGTTCAAGGCACATTTTTCCTGCTTGGTTTGTGTGTTTCCTGTGATTCAGCAACCTTCAGAGGGAGCTCTTCATCATCTTAACCATCATGGCTTGTGTCTGTGGCCCAGACACTATGGATGTTCTCAGAGAATATTAAGTCACAGCCAGATGAGTACTACACCACAGTGAGTCTTTGTTGTGGCTGTTGATCAGTCTGTGATGTGTTTATCAGTCTTGAAATGGAGTCTTCCAGACTAAGTTGAGAAGATTCATCACATGCTACCCAGGTCACTTGGGGTTAAGCCTGGATTTTTCTCCAGGTGTCCTCCACAGCCTGAGTTACTCTACTTCTAGATTTCTCTAAGAGAGTGAGGAGTAAGCCTGATGGAGAGTTGGTGTTGGACTTTGTGCTTTTAGCTATTTTTAAAAGTGAGCTGAGTGTATAGTCAGGTACCTTTTCATCTGAACTTGAGTGTAAGATGTTAGAAATGAATCTGTACTTAACATGTTGATTCTGTTACCTGGGAAGTGGTGTGCTCCGCTTTGCTCAGATAGTTCATAATTTAGTTGATTAAGATTGCTCAGCTTTATGATGGTGTAGAAGCAATATGAATTTAGTAGAAACTATAATTTCAATTTTCAATTTTTCTTTCTCTACTCACTAGGTCAAACAGATATAAAAACTGGTCTGTATACTGAACTGTATTATTTAGTAGGTAAAGTATATTAAATTAGTTCTACATATGTATATGTGCTGGTACATGAGTGAGTGGGAACCAGAGGAGAGCCTGGGATGTTGTTTTGCAGGTTATTACTGGCTTCCCCCCTACCTATTTTGGAAACAGAGTCTTTCCCTAGCCTGGAGCTTGCAAGGAGACCAGGCTGGTTGGTTAGAAGACAAAGGTTCCCATGCTTTTTTCTTCCCAGCTCTGGATTACAAACCTGGGCCACCATGCTCCCCACTCACTTCTGACTTTATCAATTGTGCTATCTCCCACTCCTAAATGCTTTTTTTTTTTTTTTTTTTGAGACAGGCTTTGTGTAGCTCTGGCTGTCCTGGAACTCACTTTTTAGACCAGGCTGGCTCAAACTCAGAGATCTGCTTGCCTCTGCCTCCTGAGTGGTAGGATTAAAGCATGTGCCACCACAGCCAGGCTCTAAATTCATTTTTAACTTATAATATTTTAATGTTTCAGTTGGTTTATTGGCATAAACCCCACCATATCTTGTATGCTCTGTATATATGCAAATGAAGAACTGAGTCTGGAAATAACTTTTAAAATGTTATTTTTGAAATCAGGTAAAACAGAAAAGTCAAGATCGTATCTTAAACTTACAAATTAAGTATGTCCTACATTTATTTTGATTTTCTCATTATGAACAAAGTCTCATTTTTTATCCCTGTGTTCCCTTGTTCAAACTCCCTTCCCCCTCCCATCCCTCCCAGTTACTCTCTTGTTCTAAAATTTTTTAACTGATACATAAAAAGTCTTATATTTGTTTAAAACTGTGTGATGTTTTGATATGTCTAATGCTTGAATTCAAAAAACTTAACTAATTTTCACTTTTTATGATGAGAATATACAAAATATTTCTTCTGGCTTTTCTAGTTTAGCATATCAGATTAGGTACATAATTTATAAAGTATTTTAAGTTTACAGTGTTTCATAGTATTGATTAGAAATAATTAAAGTGAAGAGAATCTGTACTTTGGAGAAAATCTGGACCAAATCTCCATTGCACATCTTGCACGATTTTTGATTTGGAAGAAATTTTTTTTTTGGTCCTTGTTTTCCTTCTCTGAAACTAAAGTTACTGATATAGTATTAGGGTTAGCACGGGGGTTCCAATGTATAAATATACATAAATAAAATGTTACGGTTCATATTTATGGTGTTCATAAGTAATGGTTCTAGTTATTAATATTAATGTAGTGTGCACTGCTGCAGAGGCAGAGGCAGTAAAAGTGGGTGTTTTGTCATGGAGCACCTTCCGTTCAGAACATCCCTCAAGTTCCCGGGAGCCTCTGCCTTCCCAAGCAGGCCTCCTCACAGTGTGCCCCTTTCCAGGGGTTCTTGGGTCTTCTGTCTACATTTCCCTCTGTAGTTCCATTTCTAAATATTGAGGACAGGGACAAGTTATTGTCTGAAATTTACTGTCCCTCTTAATCTTTATAACTTGGCAAAATTAACCTAAAATCTGAACGACTAGAATGGTTGGGAAAGGAAGCAGGGTGAGGGAGGCTGGAGAGAAACACAGAACATGAAAATGCTCCCCTGCAAGGTACCAGTTTGGCCAAATGCATCCATTTCCAGTAGTAGCAGCTCAAACAAAATAAATGGGTGGCTGGGGCCACTGTGGCCCTCTTTGGTTGCCCATAACTGGGCTGTCCATAAGCCTTCGGCTTCAAGCTCTTTTTTCAGCAGCAAGAGTCTCTGTACAACATTCTTAGACATTTAATAAAAAAGATAAAATATAGGTTTTCAGTTAAAAGTGAATTTTAGACAGCAAAAATTATTTTTTAGTATTAGTATGTCCAAATTATATATTGCACATGGTTATGCTAAAAACTGTTTATCTGAAATATAATTAAATAACCTTTACTTACTTTTTTGGGTTTTTCAGACAAGGTCTTTCTACATAGCTCTGACTATCTGAGAGATAGTCAGGCTGGCCTCCAGCTCACAGAAATCTGCCTGCCTCTGCCTCCTTAGTGCTGGGATAAAGGTGTGCACTGCCACTTTGTCAGGCTTTAAGCTACCTTCAACTTTAATTGTTAAATGCAGCAACCTGACTCTAGAATAGAGAGGAAGGTGCCCATTTTGCCTCAGACAATTGTGTGTGTGTGTGTTTTAAAATACACTACTACTTACATCTTGATTATCTCTGACTGCAAGAGAGAATGAATAAATGAAAAAACAAAAGACAACTAATACCTAAGTCATGGTTAATTTTCATTTTCTTTTTAAAATATTTATTTATTGTATGCATATAGGTGTTTTGTCTACACATATCTCTACACACCAGAAGAATGAATAGGATCCCATGGGACTACAATTATAGATAGTCGTATGTAGTGGGATTATGGTATGCTGTAAGTATTTGTCCCTCCTACTAGTTTAATAAGAAGCTGATTGGCCAGAGGCAGACAGGAAGTGTAGGCAGGACTACCAGACTAAGAAAACTCTGGGAACATCTCAGAGCAGAGCAGAGATGCCAAGAGACACAGAGGAAAGAAGTTGAAATGCTTTTGAGAAGAGGTACTGAGCTGCATGGCTGAACAAGATAAAAATCACAGGTTAAGATGAGTTAGCAAGTTGTAAGCCTGGGCCCTAGGTTGATCAGCATAAAATTAATATAAGTGCCTGTGTGATTCTGTGGGACTGCATGTGTTTCTGTGGGACTGTGAGTCCTAACCTTGAGACTAGGCTCGAAAGTATCGGCCAGAAACCTAATACAACAAATGGTGCCTGTCTGTGTGTCTCTGTGGGACTGCTGGGACTGTGGGTCTGCAGTCCCAACCTCAGGCATAGACCTGAGTCTCCCAGCCAGAAACAACACACAACAGTTGTGAGCCCCCATGTGGTGAACCCAGGACTACTGGAAGAGCAGTCAGTGCTCTTACCACTGGACCATCTCTCCATCTTTTCAACCTGAATGGATAGAGTTGTCTAGGAGATGGGTGGGGCACGTCTACAGTGCATCTGTGAGGGCGTTTCCAGAAGGGAGGAAGTGCGGGGAGACACTTGAGGGCAGCATGTCCCCTAAATCGTAACGAAAGGACGGACAGAAAGGCAGAGCTAGCTAAGGGCTGCCCCTCTTGCCTTTGCATCTTGGCATGTCATGAACGGAAGGCTCTGCTCTGCCTCACCTGCCCCACTGTGATGGGTGGATCGGGCAGAAACTGAGCCAAAAGACTCTCCTCCGTCAGATTGTGTCTTCCAGGTACTGTGGTCACAGCCACACAGCAGTGCCTAAGACACATGAGGACAGAAGAGGGTGAGGCTGGTTTGGAGCCACATGCAGACTTTCTGCCTCAGGTGGAAATTTGTTCCAGTGTTTTGGTCAGGTGGAAGAATGTGGAGATAATAATCTCACAGCGTTTTAAACATTTTATTAACCAGAAGCAGGTTAGAATTTTTCTTTCAGTCTCTCAACCTTCTCTAAACTGGGCTATCGGCTAGCTACAAAGCAGCTAGTGACATTGTCCATTTTTCTGGGAGAATCTTTTACTTTTCACATCTTTTATATATAAGTAAACACAAAAGGACTGATTTTTAAATGCTCCTGGATTTTTCTGAGTGTTGAAGCATTTGGGGCATGTAGTTTGTGGCTAAATCTTGATCTGTGTAATTTTACCACCATCTTCTGAGATAAAATATTAAATACAAATAGTAATTTTAGAATAGTTTAGAATAAACTAATAGTATGGGACAAAATGAGCCTTGTAGCCTACTGTAGCTCATATTTTTATGGCTCTCATTATTGCCAGATAGTGCTACTCCTCCGTTCTTGAGTTCACTGCCTACTCTTCCATTTAAACCTGCCACCTGCCACATACACCCTGTTCTAGATCATTCACTCCAATAACCATGGGCTTTCCCTTCATCTACCCCTCCTTTCTGGGCGCTTTCTTCTGGCCCACAGTGCCTTCTTTTTACCAACATGAAATTCACGCTGGATTCTCGTTCATCCTATAGAACCTTCTCCCTTCAGCTTCTCTCTGTGTCTGTGTCTTCTCTCTGTCACAGCCAGAGTGGTGTGGCTGTGAATTTTGCCGACATCTTCACCTTTCTGCTCTGTCATCCTCATTGCTGTCTCATTGGTGCCATGTTTGCTAATGTCATTAATATTCTTCGGGTGTCACTTAACACAAAGAACTCCTTTCTGTTCGTGTATGATTTCTTGGCATTCTTTGAATGCCTAATCCCTCCCCTTCTCACACCTCTTCCTCAGGACTTGGCACATCTTTGTTCTGAAACTCTTCACACCTTTGTTTCCCAAGTTCTCTCCCACTCTGATGTCTTAGGGTTTGTTACTGTGAAGACACACCATGACCAAAAAGCAAGTTGGGGAGGAAAGGGTTTATTTAGATCACACTTCAGCATTGCTGTTTATCACTGAAGGAAGTCAGGACAAGAACTCAACAGGGCAGGATCCCAGAGGCAGGAGCTGATGCAGAGGCCATGCCATGGAGGGGTGCTGCCTACTGGCTCTTTCCCCATGGCTTGCTCAGCCTGTTTTCTTATAGAACCCAGGACCACCAACTCAAGGATGGCATCATCTACAATGGGTGGGGCCCTTCTCCATTGATCAGTAATTGAGAAAACGCTTTATAGCTAGATCTCATGGAGGCATTTTCTAACTGAGGCTCCTTCCTCTGATGAGTCTAGCTTCTGTAAAGTTGACACACAAAACTAATCAGTACACTTGGCACCTTGATTCTGCAGTTTTAGGATCACTTGCCCTACAGTGCATACAGTCTCGTGAGTGCTGTCATGGATCCTATGGCTGTTGAATACAATGCTGACATTGAATATTGGTAAACTATGAACACATCTCCCTATAGACTTTGTCTGAGCTCCAGGCCAAAGTATCCAGCTATCTCTAAATAATTCATCTGAATGTGACACAGTTTCTGCATCAGCATGGTCAAAATTGAACTGGAACAAGAAATTTAATCTACATTTTAAAGATGAACATGCCTATAGTGACATTTTAAATTTATAGGTTCCTGTAAGACTCTTCAATGGCTAACTATCTTGTTTAAATACTACAGGGAGTGAAATCTCCAGACTATGATCTGCACCGATGCTTTTCTCCTTGTCTGTGTCACCTCCCATCTCCTGGACCAGACCTACTTTCCATGGCCAGGTCTCTCTGCATAAGTAGTCTCTCACTTGTTGGAGCACTGGTTGGATACTAACTTTTGCTAAGGCTTTCCCTCATGACTGTATAAAACTATAACTCTCCCTTCCAGCCTAGCATTCTCCCCGCTTTCCTTATGCCTTTGTCTTTGTAACATTTACTGATATTATACTACACATTCAAGTTTTCTATCTAGTTCCCTTCACTAGAGTGTACACTAAATATGGCAGAAGTTATTGTCTTTTTGATGATTGGTTGTTGTTTTTATTGATCTGTTGCTTAGAGCAGGACACAGCATTTAGGATCAACAAGTGACTATGAAAGCAATGAAGGAATGTCCACCTGCATCATTCCCTAGGTGTGGTACCTGGCATTTCAGTAGCTAGTACCACCTGCTCAATGCACTAAGCCAAGGCTGGCCTTGGTTCAGCTTCCTGTATCAACCCAGCATTCAGACTTTATTCAGCTTTCCTCCGTCTCCTTGGAACCAACTTTTCTTTACTTTCCACCACATGGTTGCTTCCTGTTTATCATTCAGATTCCAATTAGATATCATATACTTTTTCTTCCTTCCCCAACCTCTAAGTGGGTTTCTTCCCATAGAATACATGAAGTTTGATAATGCCTGAATGCCATGCCATTCACTAAAGAAATTCTGAGTCAGTAGAGAGGGACTTAGAAATGAAGTGCGTGAGAGACAGTAACTAGCCCCAGAGAGCTCCAAGGATGACTGTCCTGTCCAAGATTCCATGACATCTGCCCTACAGCCTGGAATAGAAACCAGAGTGCAGTGAGAAACCAATGCAGTGAGAATTTATTTCACAGTTATCAAAGCAACCCAAAGGTTATCAGTGGGTTGGACATTTAAAGATTAAGTACAGCTGATGGCACTCCACTCTTATGCAGGTAGCTTAACTTCAGTGGTTCTGGTCTCTCTCTAAAGGGAAAATGGAGGTGTTTATGATTCTGTATCATAATGGGTTCCAGGTGACACAGGCTAGGCAGCTGAGCCAGAGCCTCTCTTCTTTGATTTACATGGCAGGATCCAGGCCATCCTTAAATTGAAAAGATACAGTAATGACTAAATGTAGAAAGAGAAAAGAGAGAAAAAAGGAGATGGAGATGAGGAAAACCTGGAGTGCTTTCCCAAGCCAAAGTGAGCTGTGGCTGCCCTCTCTGCCTCAGAGGGTTCGGCCATAAATTACCAGCTACCCTTAGCTCTGGGGATCTGGCCCATGGTATATCACAGAGGATGAGAGTCTTCAAGCAGAAACTCTGTAACTGGGGAGCAGTAACATCTGTGTCAGTCAAAGTGAACTGAGAAGTTACAGGCTGTGCTGTGGATTCACGGTAATAGTATGTACATTTCTCTGTAAAAATGATGTCATCAAGATAGAGGTCTCTTTAAATTCTTTTGTGTTATGATTGCCCAAAGAGCACTGATAGGAACTATAGATTTCTATTTTCATGTTAGTACCCTGTTAGCTAAAACCTCAAGACAATTACAGTTCAGAAAGCATGAAGCCTGTGGAACTCGAAAAATGGGCTCCTATTTTTATGATTCTGTGTCACTACAACACTGTGCCGTACTGAGCAGCTCACCTCATCTCTCTGAGCCTTCTGATATGGCAGGGTTAAATAATTCATCCATTGCAGAGATAGATTCAATTCCTGATCTGTCTATAAATCCTGCCTTCTTTCCAGGGGAATTATTTGTTTGTTAAGATATTCTTGTTTAAGTAATTAAAAATAACTACTATTCAAGGGCTGGCATGTGGGCAATTTTTTCTGTTCTTAAACAGAACAAAGTAAAAGATAACTGCATCCTTGTAATGTCCCATCTGGAAGATTTTTCAGTGGATTCAGGTAAGATGGTACACACCTGTGAGCTTAGAACTCTGCAGGCTGATGCAGAAGAATCAGTCACAGGAAAGTTTGGGGCCAGTCTGGTCTACAGTAGAATTGCCTCAAAATACAAAATAAAAATAAATTATACAGTAGCTTGCTGAAAAATCCAAATGAACAAAAAGTGTTCGGGTAGTGCCATCTGACAGTATCCTAGAGAGATGAGGTTGAACTTAGAATTCTCCCTATGTGTTTGCCTATGGGGCCTGTTCATTTCGGATAATTCTGGGATGATTTCTGTCTAGTGAGCCCAAAGGACATCTATGATTTCAAACACTCCCTTATTCCATAGGTTGACCAAGAATGCCCCCACTTCATGCAAAGGCCCTATGCCTCTGGACTGAGTCCTGAGCATCAGGGAGTATGCTACCAATTCTTCCTTAGCCCTTGGTCAAACCAGCACTGTGCTAATAACTGCTGCCCACAGAAACATTTGATGGGTGTTATGAAGAGTCCTCATCACTACACATCACATACCCATACGAAGCTTCACCTTATACATTCATTCCAATTTGAACACTCAGGAACCCAGTCAAATATCTGGATTTGGTTCTTGGCTATCATTTTGGTGTAGTGTTGCTTGGTTCACTCCCAAACATTCTGCTCCTGCTGCTAAACCAGCACTCACAATGGAGGGTGTTACTAGCCTCCCCCATGTCACTGCTGAACTGGTCCTGCCGTTAGTGAGATATTGAGCCAAGACCATAGTGCCATACCATTGTATCTGCTCTTTACTATTGCAGAAATATATAAATATATATGTGTGTATATATTACATATACATACATAAAAGCTTATGTATATATGCTTTCCATATGCTCAAATACCATTTTTATAACTTGCTTTCTTACTAGAATTACTTTTGACAATATCTGAAATGCTATCTACCTAGCCCTATACCAATCATTTGATAGTCAAAACATTTATTAGTAGTAGATAATCATTCAATGGTAACTTTAAAATCTCAGACTAAATTTCCGGGGAGATAGTTTGTTTGGCAAGGTGTTTGCCTTTTAATTATGATGCTCTTTCTTGGATGGCAAACCTCCTGTAAAATAAGCTTGATGGGGCAGTTCTTGTCATTTCATATCTGGGGTTACCGGGTGGCCAGCTTAGGCTGTTTGGCAAGTCGGAGCCAAGTAAGAGACTCTGCTTAAACGCAAAACGGTGGATGCTATCTGAAGAACAGTTACAGCTGTTCCCTGCCTTTCATAGGTGTGAACATCCATACATGTGTACCTACAAACATGTACGTACACACACACACACACACACACACACACACACACACACACACACTTCAACTGAAGAGATACATTTTAGCTTTAAGCCCATAATTGCATGGGAAGTACTAGAATGGAAACAGATATTCTATCCAAATAGTAACCCAAGAATGTTTATACCAGACAAAATTGACTTTAGGTAAAAGCATAGATACACATGAATTGGTCAAGGGATAATAAAAATATATTGCATACTTTAAATAAAATTTTATTAAGTTGTAATAAAAAATGAAAATACAAAAATTTTAGGAAAAAATGTATACAACTTGTATTCAGTGAGGTAACTTAGACTCAAAAAGACAAATGTCACATTTTTCTCCCTCATATGCGAGTATTATTTTCTAATTTCTACTTTAATATGCTTGTATTTATTCGAGTGTGTGTAGCCTGGTAACCAGAAAGAAGCCCTTGAAAGAAGTAAGAAGAGACAGTGCAGTCAGGGGCAGAGAAGAGCACATGGCCTGAAGATAGTGCGGAGGAGAGGGCTGAGGAGGTCAATCCAAACTATGAAAATGCTGTCAAAAACCTGATTTAAAATTAATTTAAAATTTTAAAAATGGATAAAGCAATTCTAAATGTATATGTACTCAGCATTGAGAACCTAAATATGTCCAGTGGATAGTAACTGAGTAGGAAGACACATGCTACAATTTGTATTGATCACTTACTGATCAGTGTGACAAGCACCTGATTGAAACAGCTTAGAGAGGAGGGGCTTATTCTGGCTCACTGCTCCTGAAGCAGTCTATGTCAGCTGCAGCATCTCTTTCTGGCTCTGATGAGGCAGAGCCAGGTGGAGAGGAGCCATAGGCAGAGTGCTTGCCTCATATGGTCAGGCGGCAGAGAGGCCATGTGAATGTTGGAAGTGTACGATTTATTTGTTAGCTCTATTTATTATTCAGTCAAGTGGAATTTCCCCAGTGTTCTTTAGACCCACCTAGGGTGAGTCTAGCTATAGCAAGGAATGTTTAATGTTATTTTTGTTTGTTTTTGCCCAGAGGAGCCCCTTCAACAAGTGTAGGTAGAAACCTAAACTTAAATTTAAATGTGCTTTCACATAATTTAGCTTACCAACTGTAGTCATTATGGATCTATGTCTTAAACTTTAGACATTGCCCTTTTAGTGAGGCTAGCAAAATCATACCGTGCCTTGCCACTTATCTGCACAGAAATATGAAAGACCTCCCTCCTTCCAAACCCCAAAAGAGCATGATGTGAGCCCTATGGTTTCTTACAGCTTTTCCAAAAACAACTCAAAGCTTAATTTAGCAAAAACTCTTTAAGCGTGGCAGGGACTGTTCACTGTGATGACCCGTCAGACCCTGTCTATCTTGAGTCAGCTAAGCTATCTTTGACAAGCAGGGAGGAGAAGACAAAAATCAGATGGAAAGCATGACCTATCTTTAGTCTTTTCTTAGGAGAGACAAAATTTCCTTTTCTGGGTCACTTAGTAGAAGCGATTGGATTAAATATCTCCAACATAGATTGAAAAAAGTGTAATATTCTCCTCTTTAAATCTTGATAGAAAAGGAAATGGGACTGTCTGACAGCATCAGATCTGACTGTTAAGAAGTCTACAACCAACTCTTTGTGAGAAACTGTACACACACAATGTTTTGTCCAAAGAAGTGTGACAGTTTGTGAGAAATTCTAAATTTTTGGTGAGACCTTCTTTGAAGGATGGTAGGGCCTGCCTTCTGAGGGTAAGAAAAGGCAACAACCCTGACCTGCTTGTCTAGTCATCAAGATGGAGGTTCCCACCATTCTCAAAGAGATGTGTCTGTTCCAACAAAGTGATATTCACAGGGAAAAGAGATGGAAGAATAATGGATCTTTTGAAATCTAAAGCTACAGGTACAGAATTGTATTAATTACTATCCAAGGAAGACACACAGGCACACACACAGGCACACACACACACACACACACACACCACATATGCATGCACACACATATGCACATACACATGCACATTTTAAAAAAGCATCAGTCATATACTATTGTTTATGAGATTCCAAGGTTTCCTCAAACTGGAAATCTGTAAAAATTGCATTGTAAGTTATTTGGAATGTTCTCTTTGAAGAATTAAGCCACATATCAAACATCCCATGTATCTTATGACTCAGGCACCTGCTTAAACCTTTTTCTTTTGGTGTTTGATTATAAAAAAGCGAGTCCTTGAATAAGTAAATCAAGGCACTTGCTAGCTTCTCTGGAGTTTCAGTGAGTTGGCATCTGGCAGATGCCTTTATTTTTCTGGCCTTGAAATCTTTCTTGACTGGATGTGGGAGAAGCAGCTGCAAGTGTCTTCATACTCAGCAGGTCTTTCCTCCTTTTTTTCTGTGTTCTTTATTGTGTGTTCTTAGCCTGCCACCCTCCAAAGCAGAATGCATACATCCACATGCACACATCCAAATTCTCATCCCTTTTCTTCTGAGAATCTTTTTGTTTTTATTTAATTTTTATGTGAATCCATGTTTTACCTGTATGTATATCTGTATGAGGGTGTCAGGCACTCTGGAACTGGGGTTACAGACAGTTGCTAGCTACCATGTGGGTGCTGGGAATTGAACCCGGGTCCTCTGGAAGAACAGTCAGTGCTCTTCACTGCTGAGCCATCTCTCCAGCCCCTCTTATTCCTTTTCTTTCAACAGGGGGAGAGAAAGCTTTCAGAAAGGCTTGGTTTGCAGTCACTGTTCATGACATAGGGATGTCATAGGATGGACACTTCTTGACTATCCTCAGGTTCCACAGCCCATGAGGACATTTGAGGTGCACAGGATTAGTCCTGCTGCTGACCACTGACTATAGTTCCTCAGTCATGCTGGAACACTGTGCCTTGTAGAGTGCCCCTCTACATTCCTGGCAGTTCCTAGGCTGCCTGTATCTTATCATAGGGCAATCTTGGCTTCTGTGGCGGTCTGTCCCTCACTGCACACCTCTCAGTGTTCTGTTGTGTCCCTCACCATTGCTCACTGCCAAGGACAGCCCTGTCCCAGCCCACAGGCTGTCTCACAATTTCATTATGACTTTTTCTTTAATCCCATCTCTTTAGGACAGATCAAAAGGTTCAGTTAACAAGACTGTGTAGAAAACCAGATGTTCTTAGTCCTCTGCTCCTGTCCCTGCTGCAGGACCTCTACTTTCTCTTTAGTTTAACCCAAAGGGCCCCGGGCAGAGCAAACTCATGCCAAAGAGCAGAACCCAGATTAGCTCACCTTTCCTAAGTCATTATTTTAGCCTTCAAGGTCCGACTTGAACTGCAGTATAGGTCTCCCTCTTTGGCAGACAGCATGCAAGCAGCACACACACTTCATTTGATGCTTGGCCCTGCTGCATGTGCACTCATTCTATTGTTACCACTATCTTTCTAAAAATGAGAAATCCAAGATCAAGAGGGCATAAGGAACTCACGTGCTCAGGGTCAACAGCTGCTAAGGGCTGGGTTAGGGTCTGCTTTCAGGTCCATGCTCTCACCCTGCCAAACATTGCCTCCATTCTGGAAAAAAAATCACTTTCATCTCAGCAAAATACTCATAGCTTTTAAGAAAAAAAAATCCTTAAAGAAGACTAAAATAATTTAATTTCTTTATAAGCTTAAAACCACTAAAAATTAAGCCCTGTTGATGTGGAGACGGACAAACACTTCTTGTCTAATAAGTTATGAGGTGAGCTTGTGTATCTGCATGACATGGCTGCTGTCGAGTGCTGTGAAGGGCACAGGTTATAAAGTGTAGTTCACAGTTCAAGAAGGAGCAAGAACCTGCCTTTGAACATGCAGTTTCTGTTACCGACTTACTCAAATACATCTGTAGTCAGTTGTTTACACAGGATTGTGAATCTTTAGCTGCTAGGTGAATAAACGGAAAGCCAGACTTTGTGACTGCTGATCTGATTTTATATATATATATCCAACCCTAAATCTCATTAGAAGATTCTTTCTAGGGAACTTAATATTTTTAGATTCTTGTCCAGATACACAAACTCTTGAGTTGCTGTTCTGTGGAGTGAAATATAATATGAGGGAATTAATCTTGCAGTAATTCCTGTAACAGTGACTTGGGAAAAGGAAGGGAGTGGGCCTCGTAGACAGCTCACAACCACAGGGCGTGGGTGTGGGTGAGGGGAGGAGGACTGGGCTTCTAGACAGTGCCCTGGGGATCTAAAGACACAGGAAGGCAATCTATGGCTAGACCCGTAACTTCCTAGTGAGAGGTATCTGTGAGGCTCATTATAGACGCTTCAGTTCTGTTATTAACTAGGCATAATGTTGTTTCACCCTTTTATGTACAATATTTTAGTTTTGTTTTATATTTAACTTAGTTTGGAGCAAGAAAGGATGAGGGACATCTTTGTACCACAGAGCCCCCAAAGGCCTGTGATTAACTTTCTCACTTTATTATCTTTTTAAGCAGTTGGGATCTATAAGTTGAATCCCTCTTCTGAAACTCAAAATCTTCTCCCAGTTTGAAAGCACATAGTAGGCACTAAAAAGTCACACTGAGTAAAATTGTAGTAAGGTATTAATATTTTTAGAAATTGCTTAGGAGATATTAGAATAACCAGCAATTGCTAAAAATGGCACATCTTTCTAATTTTTTTAAATCTTCTACCTCCACTCTCACCTATGGCCAGCCTTTTTAAAAAAAATAAGTCACTGTGGGCAACGCTTCTTCATTGCTTTGTCTCATTTCTAACCACTAACATGGAGAGAATGTGGCAAGCAGTAACACTGTCCTGGGCATCACTTTGGTAACTGTCAAAATTTCTTGCTTCAGAAAACTTGTTTTCTTGCCCTGATTGGACATAACTGGTGGAGTAGGCATGATTTGGTTTGGAAATTCCCTGACTGTAAGGAAGGATGGTGGGTGGCGGTAAGGGGAATTAGTGTTGACATACCTGCACCTTTCCGTTCTACAGGAAGCATGTTTGATTAGTTCTGACATAAGAAGACGGGAGAAAGAAGGTACTTCTGACATTGTAGCTCTGCGGACATCATAAGAGAAATCCTGCTGTTTAGGCCGGTAGCAATCTAAATGAATTTCCCAAGGCTAGGAAAAAAGTGGGAATCTAAATGTGCTCTGAAGTTGCCATCAATAACTCCTGAAGTAAAAACAATGAAATTATAATAGTGTTTGGGTTTCCCTCCCAGTGGATAACTGAACAAGGAATTGGGCTATTCTCTTCATTTATAGCTTAGGGCTAATGAGGTGGAGAAAGTCCAACAGAAACTGGGCAGTGACGTTCGCTCCTTTGTCAACGACAAAATCATTTAGCAATTTCCTGGCCTGCAAAACATCCCAATAAATCTCCTCTGTATACCATTAGGAAGAAGTGTGTGGATCTGGGTGGACTTCAGAAGGCGGCTTGCCTTGGCGAGCTCTGCTGTTATCCTCTCTTATTGCTCAATGGAAAGTTCAGCCCAAGTAACAGGAGCCTGGTTTTGTGCCGTAAATCTCCAAGAGATGCTCACTCACATCCACAGCTCTCTGCAGCGAGTTTAACAAGGTCATTCTGACTGTGCTTCCTTTGAGTTGGAGGCTCACTGTCAGGCCCCGAGCCAGGCTGTTAATCATTGAGGAAACCAGAGGGTGAGGGATGGGGAGACCATGAAACGTAACTTTTTAGGACTGATCCCAATGTCAAAATGGAGCCTGGTTGGAAATCCTGTAAAGAGCCGCAACCCTTCAGGGGCTTCTGTGCTGCATCGGAGCTTCTTTTCTGCACCTGCAGTGTTAGCTTTGTTACTCTGTCCTCCAAGGATTTCCCATTATTCATCAGATCAAATATAAATGCCTGGCTGCTGTCTTCAAGGTCTTATTGACTTCAAACATCTGAGCATATCTTTGTTTGACTCTTGGGTCTAGCCATGCTTGTTGTCTTGCAGTAACCACCTGGTTTTCTCTGTTGTAAAGCTTTGCTACTCATCAATAGAATTACAGAGTTTAGTTTCTTTGAATTTGTTGGGAAAATACCAAGGAATAGCTGAGGCCAGAGGACTGTTGAGGAGCTATTTGACGGGTTGGATAGATGAGAAGCTAGATCTCTGCTTGGAGCAGTCTGCAGAATTTAGTGAGAATGTTGGAGACCCTGGAGCATATCTTTAGTATCTACATATTTATTTGCTATATCATTTATTTCTTACCACAGTGCTATTAATGACATAGGTGAAGCAAAAATTACTATAGCTATTTTTTTAGGTGATGGAGCCTGGACTTGGAGAGATTATATGACCTTTGTGCCTTAAGTTTGGACCCAATTATTGTGAGAAACTCATTCTCTCTCTCTCTCTCTCTCTCTCTCTCTCTCTCTCTCTCTCTCTCTCTCTCTCTCTCTGTGTGTGTGTGTGTGTGTGTTTGTGATGAGATGGTTAGCAGCTTCTTGTATAAAGGCCCAGAGTATAACTAATTCAGGCTTTGCAGGCCATCTGTTTTCTGTCTCACCCAGTGACCCCCCTGTTGCTCAGAAGCATTCATAGACAATACCTAAACAAATGGGCATGGCCGTGTTCCAATAAAACCCTGCTTACAAAAATAGGTGGTGGGTCAGATTTAGTCTGTGGGACATAATTTGCCATAAACTGTGCTATAAAACTGTAATTGGTTTTATGTCAAGAGTAAGGATTCACACACCATTAAATACTTTTATATATTTGAATCTTCAAAATGTAGATATTAATAGAGTGTAAAGGAGAGGACCCAGGCAAGTGAATCAATATAGAGGTTATTCAGCAGAGAAGCTCAGGAGTCAGGAGATCCTTGGGGGAACAGAGGGGAATGATATCTAGCAGTTGATTTTCTAAGTGTCTGTAGTGTGGCTTCCCTGGGCCTCCGTGGTTCTCTTCTCAGCTCTTGCCCTTGCTGGCTATGTGCCCTGTGAGCCCCACATTCTCTACTCTGAGCACTTTTGTTCTAGAAACTGTCATCTCTAGTTTTCTATGACAAATGTTCTGGATCCTGTTTCCTGAGGAGGAGATGCAGACTCTGCCCTGAGGTCAGGACAGGAAACTCGGGGGGAAAAAGGCTCATCCCACCAGAACTCCACTTTCTCCACTAACTCCTGCTTCTAGCACAAAAGCCTTATTCTATGATGACATGTTTCTGCTCTCTAAGCTCATTAGCCCTGCTGCGAAGGCCAAAGCTGGAGCTCTCTTTGAGAACATGTGACAAATGAATGTCCTTGTGGGCTCAAATGTCTCATCATCTTCAATTGGCATATCTGGTCAGCTCTCCTCTCCATCATTAGCCACTATTTCTTTCACCAAAAATGTTTTTTTAAAAAAGTATTTTACTTTATTAATTAAAAAGTATTTTTTATGTGTGTGAGTACACTTGGTGCCTGTGCAGGCAGAAAGAGCATAAAAATCTCTGAAACTAGAGTCCCTTATGGTTGGAAGCCACCATGTAGGTGCAAGAGGTGGAACCCAGGTCCTTTAGAAGACTATTGAGGCTCTTAGCCTCTGGGCCATCTCTCTAGCCTCACTAAGATGCTCCTCCACTCTATTCCCTTCTGCACCGTCCACCACTTCCTGCCTATCTTTAAAGATCAGTTCAAGGACTTTGAGGAATTGTTGCTTCTTTCTGAAGCGTTGTCTGCTCAGGTTTATACTATTTTCCTGTTCATCCAGAATCTTATTTTATTCTAGTTTGTGATTTCCAGGTTAATGTTCCATGTGTGTTCTGGGTTGATTTCTCCACTGTAGTCATGAATTCAATTGTTAACTGTTTGTGTCTTCCAGAACAGTGCTAGATTCACAAATGGACCACTCATCTTTCAATGAGTCTCTAACACAGAACTATTTCCCATTTCTTACCATTTTCTTTGTCAATGCTCACTTATTTTGGCTAGATCTTTTGGTTGACATTGGTTTTTCTCTGTCAGCGGTTGGGGTGACTTCCTTCAGTGGCTGGAGGGAAGACATGAGCGAAAACCCAAGCAACAAGATTATTTTCTATTGATCATCAGCTGTGCTACTGGCGCACTTCTTTTTTTTTAATCTTCTTTTTTTTTCTTCTTTATTTTGTATTTAAC